>MU757172.1:42129-56088 GCA_026770625.1 Nicotiana glauca
AATTATTGGATTTTATAGTGCAAAATAGGCCATAAATTGGTTTTAAAAATCCTTAAAAAATGTGAAAAAATACCAAAATCTTTGTGGATGTTTATACATGCATATACATGCTAATTTTAAATTATTTTGAGTATAAAAATACATAGAAAAAAATTAGGTATCAACAATTGTCCCCTTCTTATTTGGAAAAACCATTATCCCTAAGAATGCCACAATGAATGCGAACCGACGATGAAGCTGCCAAAGACCCTTATCCTGTTTGTTGCTCAGCCCCTTCTCATGTGCTTCAAAACAATAGAATGACCAAACCTGAAGTATAAGAAGTGGAAAGCACATCACCCTTCGCTCACCTGGTTTTTACTTATCTGTTTGCTAATATTCAAGAGGTCAAAAAACTTGTGTACCGACGGAGTCCTTGGAAATATGAGTTGTTGCTTCCTTAGATCTCGTCCAAACTCAATGTAACCAGCTATCTCCTCCAAGGTAGGGGTAAATCTCAAAGTCTAAAAAGCGGAAAACATTACGAGCAGGGTCCCAGAAAGTTATCATAGCCTTGATCAGATCATCTCGTGGCTTAATCTTCCAAATGTCTAGGAGAGTGCCCAATTGTTCTTTCACCCATTTCTGACCATCTTGATCCATTTCATCCCACAACATGTGCAAGTGTATCCGAGCCTACTCTCTGACCACTTCTGGCGGATCCTGGATAGTATTCATTTGTTCCTGTAGAAAGGTAGGGTTAGGGTTGACTCTAATGGCCCTTTTTGAAAATAATTTTCTGTTTTTAAAACAAAGACCATGATTCCCTCCTCGATATGCCCATTTTAGCCAAATGGCTATCACAACCCAAAACCCCGCACTAGTCGTGATGGCGCCTCTCGTGAAGACAAGGCCAGCCAACTAACCCAATTCGTCTATTCAAAGTAGTTAAACATAAATGAATAGCAAAATATGACTTAATGTTACTAATTAACGAAATTACAACCCAACACAACCCGACCGGGGTGTCACAAGTCATGAGCATATATCAGAGTATAAATAAAACTACAAGACCCAAAATATACAAGGCTGGAAGAATAATGAACCAAAAGAGAGGACAATGGTACTGCGGACGCAGGCAGTCACCTCGCTACTCCTATAGCTCTGCCTCTGATCAGCCAGAACCCGCTACGGGTGCACAAATACCTGCATCTGCACGCGAGGTGCAGGGAGTAAAGTGAGTACTCCAACTCAGTGAGTAATAAAAGTAAATAACAACTGAGCAGTGAGAAATCACGTTAAGCAAACCATCATGCTATACAGGAGCAGTGAAAAAACCTTTTGGGAGAAAGTAGTGAAGCTGAAAAACCTTTAGAAATACCTTAGCTCAGTTTAAAACCTCTTTTGATAATGACTTTTTCAACAGTTATGCAAATGAATGCAGAAATAAATAGTGCAGATAAGCATAGAAGTCTGCCTCTCAAGCACCACACTCGGTTATCAGATAATACCAGAAAAATAGGTGAATATTGCAAGAAGAAGCACAACAACATATAATAGCAGCCAAATGAAATAAGGTAAACACAACAAATAGTACCGGTACCGCTGCGACGTGCAGCCCGATCCATATACCGCTACGGCGTGCAGCCCGATCCATTTAACGTCGATGGTGCTCACTGGGGGTGTGCATAGACTCCGGAGGGGCTCCTATAGCCCAAGCGCAATATCAAGCCATCTCGTGGCATCAATCAGGCTCTCGACCTCAATATCAATATAGTATCACTGCGGCGTGCAGCCCGATCCATAAGTATCCTCACAATACAGGCCCTCGGCATTATTAAGTCAACTAAATCATGTAAGCCACTCGGGCAACAATAAATTATGATTCTCAGCCCAAAACATTTTATGGAAATATAATTTCGAGTATTTAAGGCATAATAAGTTGGCTGAGTTTTTAAAACAGTGGAAAATACATGACTGAGTTCAAATATATAAGTAAATCAGTGAGGAATTATCAACAACAATCCCCGAAGGGTTCAAATAATTGGCACGAAGCCCAAGTATAGCAATCAACCCAAATTATGATGATAACAAGTAATTTCAGTCAAATACGCAGTAAATTCATCAATCGGGATGGACCGAGTCACAATCCCCAACGGTGCTCTACCCCACGCTCGCTATCCGGCGTGCAAGTCACCTCAATATAGCACTATGATGTGCAAGTCCTGGGTTTCAAACCCTTAGAATATCATTTACAATCATTACTCACCTCGAACCGGTGAAATCTCTAGCTCGCAACGCCTTTGCCCCTCAAACCGGCCTCCACACGCGTCGAATCTATCCAACATCAGAGCAAATACATCACAATATGCCAATGGAACAATACTCAATTGAAAACAATCCAAAAATAGCAAAAATCTCGAAATTAACAAAACTCGAGCCCCGTGCCCACTTCTCAAAAATCAGAAAATTTAACATTAATAGATTTCTCATCCTCTCACGAGTTCATACATACCAAGAACTCTCAAATCCGAGCTCAAATGACCCATCAAATCCCAATTTGAAATATCAAAAACTCAAGCACTAGCTCATCAATTTTAGGCTTAATTACCATGAATTTCTAGGTTAACTTCACATAATAATCATGTTTTGAACTCATAAAACCTATCTCCAGTCAATCCCAGTCGAAACCCTCTTCAATTACTCCCAAAAAGCTCTCAAAATGTTCAAAAATGGAGGAAAATGCCCTTAGCTCGCGGATGAAATCTTATTTTTAAAACCCTTCTGCCCAGGCCTATTTCCGCTTCCGCGATAAAATTGTCGCTTCTGCGACTCCACTTCTGCGGTTTCTTACATTCTGCCCACGACCGCTTCTGCGGTCCATTACTCGCATAAGCGAGACCGTTTCTGCGGTCCGCACTTCCCCTTCTGCGGAACCTGCCCTGAATCTATTTCCGCTTCTGCGACCTTCTCATCCGCTTCTGCGTGACCGCACCTGCGGTCCCATAACCGCAGGTGCGAAGATACCAGATATCAGCAGCCCCTTTAACAAGCAAAAATTCCAAAACTCTTCGTTTAACCATCCAATCTCACCCCGAGGCCCCCGGGACCTCAACCAAAAACACAAACATTATCCAATACCTTATTCAAACTTGCTCCAATCATCAAAACATCACGATTAACATTAAAACCATCAAATTACATCAAATCCAAGCCTAAGTTCCTCAAATTCTTCCGAAACTCGCATTCGATAAAAAACCGACCAAAACTCCTCCGAATGACCTAAAATTTTGCACACATATCCAAAATCACCTAACGAAGCTACTGCAACTCTCCAAATTTCATTCCGACCATCGGATCAAAGTCTCACCTATCAACTGGAATTCGCCAAAATACTAACTTCGCCAATTCAAGTCTAATTCTACACCGGACCTCCAAAATCAATTCTGATCACACTCCTAAGTCACAAATCACTTCTCGAAGCTAACCGAATCACCGAAAATCACATCCGAGCCTTGTAACTCATAAGTCAACGTCCGGTTGACTTTTTCCAACTTAAGTCTTCTTAAAAGAGACTAAGTGCCTCATTTCTACCAAAACCAATCCAAATCAACTATAACACTCCAAATACTGATAATGAAACATGAAGAAGCATAAAATGGGGAAAATGGAGCGGTAACTCATGAGACGACGGGTCGGGTCGTCACATCCTCCCCAACTTAAACCAACACTCATCCTCGAGTGTAACCAGAGTTGTCCTAGAAGCCAACCAATAGCTGAATAACCTTACGAAGCATTTACCCAGGGGTGATCCTATGTCACCCTATCTCATATAGGTCCGACACATATTTAAACTGACATTACACAATCCAGCCTAGCCCATAAATCATAGAACTACCCTTTTCACTTCTGAAATCATCAATACAATCAAAACCTCATACCTATACTCTGAATAGTCCTGAACCAGCTGTAATAACCCGTACCTGCAACCTCAGGTAAAATCATGACATACCACATGATCCAAGCACTCGAAACGATAACTTCTATTCACAGCAATTGCCCACAACAACCAAATACCGATAGATAATCCCTTATTAACTAAAGTCTTATTCCAACACTTCCATATACTGCCAACGATAAATGAGATATGCAACAACCACTCACGAATCCACTTCCCTTTTGACTAATACCACAATAGATTTCCGAGCCAGACCTCGATATTATCCTTCCAACAAGCTGAAATCAAATTTGTTTGTATTCATTAATGACCCCAACGATCACCTCGAATCCAACACATCACTCTGGTGATACGACACCTCAATACAGGCCTAAGCCACAACTTGCATAATACACGCACCAATAAGAAACATTTTGAACTTACTCAATCATGAAAAATGACTCAACTAAAGAGCTGTACCTCAAGCTCATTAGTACCATCACAACACAAGGCTGAGACCCCGTCTCACATCATAGAAATAGAATACCTGAATCTACCCCGAAAGGTCATATCTCCACGTGGCCCCGCCGCAATGCGCGATCCTATCCAAACATTGTTACACATGAAACACCTTAAGTCACTATGCTCAAAATAGACAGCCACGCACAATTTGATGTCTGGAACCAAAGCAATTCATTACACCTACGGTGAAACAAATAATATACGACACGCAACCCAATAGGTCATAATCAATGCTCCATTCACCGAGCAACACCCAATTACTCTTCCCGCTCAACTTTTGCCATGAATCCCCAGCAGAACCACACTACATGTGCCCATAGCCAACAAATTATAACATCTCGCAACACCGAAAAGCAACTCATAGACCTACCCAGATCATTAACAAGCTCACTAGCGATCGAATCAACCTATCCCTTAATAATAAGATTCGGGGCCAACCAAGCCAACTCAAGCTGAATACGTAGCCACGTCAGCCTGCCAACGAACTCATTACCAAGGAGCCTGAAGCTGCTCCTTCCACTACAATAACTCCTGCCGAAGCCGTACGATACGTGCCCGACCCAAATCAATATCTAAATCCACAACCTCGCCCGACGACATGCCCGGCCACAAGAAATGCATCCGAAAAGTCCCTCAACACTGGAACTAGATCAATGGTAGAAACCTCTGCACTGACATCCATTACGAATGCCCAATTAAGAAAACAGTCCTCCCTAGCCATCCGCTGGTCTTTGAAATACAAACTACTCTGCTACAACATAATCCGATGCACCTCGCCACTCACCCGTGGCATTTCCGTCATAGCCTGTAGCGCAATAGTTCAGAATCACATAACACTAAGACAACCAGTCTGAATTTCAATATCACATCCAAAATTTAACATACCAGCAAATAAGGATCCACTCGAGCCTCCAAATCCCAACAGCCGCTGAACGATGCTGTACACATGATCCACAATCACTACATAGCCTGAACATGAGAACTCTAGTCTCCAACTCCATATAGCACACGAATCACCATACCTGATCCCAAATTCCGCCGTATGAATACATATCACACCTCAAGTACCCAATCATTCCACAGAAGATATTCTAAAATTTCCCAGTGCCATCAGACAAACTCAGATATCAGCAGTCGATCTAACAAGAAAGCAGCGCAATACTACCGAAGTATCATCAATCTAATCACATTACCCTTTTCCCGAGACACATACTCTCATCAAACCACTTCTAATTAGCAATATCATTTCCTTGATTACCTGAGGCTACCCGTTGCATAGGAGTTTTATGAACTTCCTTTCAGAACTGAACTAAAACCTCGAACACACAAATCTCAATCCTCCACAGCATATCACATATACCATACCATCCAAGGATAGCAAGAAAACCTTTATCTCCCTTTCGAGCCACAGATATATGTTCACTCGACTAGTCAAGAAATCACATCGACCCTATCTTGAAGAAAAATCATTACACATTCCATGCTCCGCATGCCCATAGAAAATATACATCTCCCAGTCGCGGTAAAACCCAACAAGAACTCTCTCCCAATTCTATTTGCGCGAGCCAAACTGCCAGGACTAACTCCTTCTATCTGAACCGAGCTAAGCAAGCTGTCAGAACTCAAGAGCTTTGCTGCACAATACCTGTAAAGGCTCATTACCTCGAACACATACGAAGAATTAATCGTATCCTTACCATACCGATTCGGTCCACTAACAAGCTACTTCATTTATCTAGATTTCCTTCTGATTCATTTTCAACTTGATATCCCATCTTGCTGTAGCACCACAATGCCTCTACCCAGGATCACCACACGAGACCCAAGCATAAGACCACACTGTCTAAAACCCATGAGCCACTGAACACTCTCTCAAATATTCCCAGAAACACCAAATTCTCCAAATAATCTATTATGAAGAACTTCCTGCGAATCTAAATCCGTTACCTTTATTTTCCTGATACTGATGCATAGAATCCCATAATTAACATAAAAATACCACAAGTCTTGACATTTTCCAATGAAAACATAGTTTTTAACCTCATACACAACCTTAAGAAACCTGATTGTCACATGTAGAATCTTGAACACATTAGAACCATTCTCAAAAGTCATTCACTCTTATTCAAACTGCAAATTACCTGACCCAACGAACAGAATCACTCGTGCCTTATTGGCACTCCGATACCGCAAAATGAGATCCTCATCCCAATACAAACAAACATCTTCCTGCTCCATGTACCGAGCATTCTTACCAATAACAGCTTAAGACATCCTCTGATTCTTACACATCTATGAGGCACCATATAACCTTTGTCAAAATTTTGCTTCACTCGTGCCATCCTCGGCTCAATTTTCGCAACCAGAACTGATTCGCCAGCATGCCCCGAATCGGAACCAACATAGCACATGACCGTACAATTAGCTAATTAATAGCAAACTCCCCAACTTGGCTCGAAGCCATATATCAAGACACACTCAACAGCTCATAATACTTTTACTCTAATGATGCCACATTACCATAGTGAGATTAAACTCAAATCATTTACAAGTTTGTGAAAACACAGATCATCTGGTACTATAAATCTCCCGTAAATCTAGCATTCATCCCTACATCAGTTGAGTCCACTCTCTCAAGCGACCCGAATTCTTTTTCAAATTTCAACACGTACCCTTCAATTACACATGAGATCTTCTATCATACACTTAAGGATCATACCACTTAAGAACTCTCTGCCGGAGATAACCCACCTGCTTCTCCTCAATTTAGTATTTCTGCATCCCTTCCACAGTCATACACATTACACAGTCATTTAGTCTTCCTGGGTCTAAACTCATACCGCCACATGTAATGCACTTCACTCCCCAACTAGGGGACACAAAAATATTCTTCACGCGCCCATAACTCGGGCTACCCATCAAATCACCATAGGAATCGAACACTTAACAGTTCATCTATTATCTAGCAGACTTCTTCGTCACTACCAAGTCATATAGATACATCTCGCAGTACTAACATACTCATCACATGGATATCCAGCCGCCATTTCGGCTAATATGGACAATACCGAACATATAAGTTCAAAACACTTGCTCACACAATCAGCACCTCGGTGCTTAAGCCATAGGCAAGGATTCGGCCTCAAGTCCTCCAGACTGACCCAACATCAAACTCACGGAGATTACATCTCGCCCCTTGATCGGGGAATCACAAGCCATCAAGGCACATCTGATACTGAGCGCTAATGTGCACATACAAACACGTGGAAGGAATATCAAAAGTTTCATTTCAAGCTGAATCAAGGACGCACGATAAGAATTCAAGAATGTGAAATTTTCCTAAAGGTTCTGTAGCCTCTCGAGGATAAATACGGACGTCTCCGTACCGATCCGCGAGACTCTACTAAACCTGCTCATGACTCGTGAGACCTAGTAACATAGGCTCTGATACCAACTTGTCACGACCCAAAACCCCACACTAGTCGTGCTGGCGCCTCTCTTGAAGACAAGGCCAGCCAACTAACCCAATTCGTCTATTCAAAATAGTTAAACATAAATGAATAGAAAAATATGACTTAATGATATTAATTAACGAAATTACAACCCAACACAGCCCGACCGGGGTGTCACAAGTTACGAGCATCTATCAGAGTATAAATACAACTACAAGACCCAAAATATACAAGGTCGGAATAATGAACCAAAAGAGAGGATAATGGTGCTGTGAACGCATGCAGTCACCTCGCTACTCCTATAGCTCTGCCTTTGATCAGCCAGAACCCGCTACCGGGTGCACAAATACGTGCATCTGCACGCGAGGTACATGGAGTAAAGTGAGTACTCCAACTCAGTGAGTAATAAAAGTAAATAACAACTGAACATTGAGAAATCACGTCAAGCAAACCATCATGCTATACAGGAGCAGTGAAAAAAACCTTTTGGGAGAAAGCAGTGAAGCTGAAAAACCTTTAGAAATACCTTAGCTCAGTTTAAAACCTCTTTTGATAATGACTTTTTCAACGGTTATGCAAATGAATACAGAAATAAATAGAGCAGATAAGCACAGAAGTCTGCCTCTCAAGCACCACACTCGGTTATCAGATAATACCAGATCAATAGGTGAATATTGCAAGAAGAAGCACAACAACATATAATAGCAGACAAATGAAATAAGGTAAACACAACAAACAATACTGGTACCGCTGCGACGTGTAACCCGATCCATATACTGCTGCAGCGTGCAGCCCAATCCATATACCGCTGCGGTGTGCGGCCTAATCCATTTAACGTCAACCGCGCTCACTGGGGGTGTGTACAGACTCCGGAGGGGCTCCTACATCCCAAGCGCAATATCAAGCCATCTCGTGGCATTAATCAGGCTCTCGGCCTCAATATCAATATAGTATTGCTACGGCGTGCAACCCGATCCATAAGTATCCTCTTAATACAGGCCCTCAGCCTTACTCAGTCAACAAAATCACGTAAGCCACTCGGGCAATAATAAATTATGATGCTCAACCCAAAACATTTTATGGAAATATCATTTCGAGTATTTAAGGTATAATAACTTGGCTGAGTTTTTAAAACAATGGAAAATACATGACTGAGTTCAAATATATAAGTAAATCAGTGAGGAATTATCAACAACAATCCCCGAAGGGTTCAAATAATTGGCACGAAGCCCAAGTAGAACAATCAACCCAAATTATGATGATAACAAGTAATTTTAGTCAAATACGCAGTAAATTCATCAATCGAGATGGACCGAGTCACAATCCCCAACGGTGCTCTACCCCACGCTCGCTATCCGGCATGCAAGTCACCTCAATATAGTACTATGATGTGCAAGTCCGGGGTTTCAAACCCTTAGAATATCATTTACAATCATTACTCACCTTGAACCGGTGAAATCTCTAGCTCGCGATGCCTTTTCCCCTCAAACCGGCCTCCACGCGCGTCGAATCTATCCAACATCAGAGCAAATATATCACAATATGCCAATGGAACAATACTCAATCGAAAACAATCCAAAAATAACAAAAATCTCGAAATTAGCAAAACTCGAGCCCCGAGCCCACTTCTCGAAAATTAGAAAATTTAACATTAATGGATTCCTCATCCTCTCACGAGTTCATACATACCAAGAACTCTCAAATCTGAGCTCAAATGACCCATCAAATCCCAATTTAAAATATCAAAAACTCAAGCCCTAGTTCATCAATTTTAGGCTTAATTTCCATCAATTTCTAGGTTAATTTCACATAATAATCATGTTTTGAACTCATAAAACTTACCTCCAGTCAATCCCAGTCGAAACCCTCTTCAATTGCTCCCAAAAAGCTCTCAAGATGTTCAAAAATAGAGGAAAATACCCTTAGCTCGCGGATGAAATCTTATTTTTAAAACCCTTCTGCCCAGGCCTATTTACGCTTCCATGATAAAATTGTCGCTTCTGCGGACTTTCTTCCGCTTCTACAGTTTCTCACAATCTGCCCACGACCGCTTCTGCGGTCCATTACTCGCATAAGCGAGATCGCTTCTGCGATCCGCACTTCTGCTTCTGCGGAACCTGCCCTGAGTCCATTTCCGCTTCTACGACCTTCTTGTCCGCTTCTGAATGACTGCACCTGCGGTCCCATAACCGCAGGTGCGAAGATACCAGATATCAGCAGCCCCTTTAACAAGCAAAAATTCCAAAACTCTTCGTTTAACCATCCGATCTCAACCCGAGGCCCCCGGGACCTCAACCAAAAACACAAACATGATCCAATACCTTATTCAAACTTGCTTCAATCATCAAAACATCACGATTAACACTAAAACCATCAAATTACATCAAATCCAAGCCTAAGTTCCTCAAATTCTTCCGAAACTCGCATTCGATCAAAAACCAACCAAAACTCCTCCGAATGACCTGAAATTTTGCACACATATCCAAAATCACCTAACGAAGCTATTTCAACTCTCGAAATTCCATTCCGACCCTCGGATCAAAATCTCACCTAACCGGAATTCGCCAAAATACTAACTTAGCCAATTCAAGCCTAATTCTACACCGGACCTCCAAAATCAATTCCGATCACACTCCTAAGTCACAAATCACTTCCCAAAGCTAACCGAATCACCGAAAATCACATCCGAGCCTTCTAACTCATAAGTCAACGTCCGGTTGACTTTTTCCAACTTAAGCCTTCTTAAAAGAGACTAAGTGCCTCATTTCTACCAAAACCAATCCAAATCAACTATAACACACCAAATACTGATAATGAAACATGAAGAAGCATAAAATGGGGGAAACGGAGCGACAAATCATGAGACTACGGGTCGGGTCGTCACAATGGCTATTTTTGCAAATATGGCCCCTTCCAAATTCCATATGAATTTTGAGGCCGGTGAGGGCTTATTTTGTGACACTTCTCAACTTTATCCATTCGATTATGAAAATAGCCCTTCGATAATGGAGGAATATTCTAAGACTATCTCGGTAAGAACGGTTTGAAAACTAACGACACTGGATCGGCTTATTGACTAACTGCATCTATTTGACTCCCTCACTTCTCTCTTTTTTTTTTCTTTTTTCAAAATAAAGGCTGGACCTTATGTAGGTTGCCTACGTATCCCATATCCGATGGGAATCAGACCCGCGTAGTTCGACCAATTTTGGCTTTGAAATGACTATTTTTGCAAAAAAATCGGCAGAGTTTCGGGGTATTTCAAGCATTGGTTTTTCTTTAGAACTGGGTTTAATCCTTTCCTACATCACTCTCAGTCTTTTTCTCTCTCTCTTTTTTTTCCTCTCTTTGTTTTTCTTTGGTTTTCCCTCACATTTCCTTTCTTTTTAGCCGGTCAGCATGCAAGCCAAAATAAATAAATGCTCACGTAGCACATAGAATGCATCATGATGGTCTGTTATTTTGGGGCACCTATCCTAGATGGACCCAACCCCTATGTTGAGTCCCCTAAGTCCAAATGTACGTGATGCAAGCAAGCGCTCCTACTAGGGATCTGGCATGAGGCTGAGTTCTTCTAGGTTTAAAAACCTGGGGTTTTGGTCAAGACATGGGGTACCCGAGCGGGCAACTGGGGCCGAGGAGGGTGCGACGTACCGGGAGCACTAAAGTCTGTCCGGCCTTGTCGCTTGCCCAGCCTCACTCTATTTGGTATATTTTTCTAGAAAAAGCGGGCTACGCGAATGTATGCACCATTTTTTAAAAAAAAAACTCAAAGGGTGGCGTAAGAAGATAATTATATACAATGCAACAATATTAAAGCGGTAAACAGATAGCATTTAGTACAAAGGTTCACAAAATACAATAATATCAATAATAAATAAGCCAAGTAAAAATCATAAAACAAGCTCGAATTCTTGAACCCTGAACGAAAAGTTCTGGGTTCTTATCCCCAACAGAGTCGCCAGAACTGTCACACCTCTTTTTTCCTTAATACACCCCCGGGAGGGTATAATAAAGGGATTTATTTTCAACTTGAAGTGACAATTGAAACGGGATTATTTAATTAAAGATCAGAGTCGCCACTTGGGAGATTTATGGTGTCCCAAGTCACCGGTGCAAATCCCGAATCGAGAAAAAGAATTGACTCTGTAATATAATCTGCGCACCAAAAATCCGGGTAAGGAATTATGTTAACCTGGGAGAAGGTGTTAGGCACTCCCGAATTCCGTGGTTCGAGCACAGTCGCTTTGATCCTACTTGGCTTATTAAATTATTTAATTACTTATTTAAACCTATGTGAATTTATTTCTTTCACCGCTTTTAATTAAAAAATTATCTTGAGACGGGTTACGCGTACGTATACCCGCCCGTTTGGTGCATCAAAAATCATGTCACACGAATATGTCCACAATCAATAATGCTTAATTATTATTAAGAGTGTTTGGGCCGAAGTTGCGCGAACGCATACTCCGGTTTTGTTTTTAGAAATGTAGTTGTATTACGCGAACGTATACGCAACCACACTAGTATTTTAAACGGCCCTAAAGGATATTCTACGAAATATTAGTCATTTGTATCGAATCCATAAGAAACTAATACAAGGGCCATATGTGATTTAATGGTGAATGGCACCCCTCAAGCTATGTAAATTAAAATTAATTAATTGCCCGTAACCCATTTTATTATTAAGAAAAGTTTAATCGAAGTTGTGCCAACGCATATGCCAAATTGGTTTTTAGAATTGTGATCATGTTACGCGAACGTATACGCAATCTAAATCGTATTTTAAACTGCCCTAAAGGCTTGCTACAAATATTAATCAATAAACTATGATGCAAACCAACAAAAATATATTTTGGAAGGAAGAATTACCGGTTTGGAATTCAAGATTTGGGCCCAGGCTGAGCCCAAATTGTCACGACCCAAATCCCATACCCGGTCGTGATGGCGCCTCTCGTGAAGACAAGGCCAGCCAACAACCCCATATCATCTCTTTAACAGCTATCAAACATAAATGAATAGAAAATATAACTCATTGGCATTAAAACTATTAATTTCATCCCAATACAACCCGACCGGGGTGTCACAAGTCATGAGCATCTAAAGGAGTCCAAATACCTTTACAAGACCAGTAGTGTACAATACGGAATTTTTAAAGTAAAAAGGGTAGAAAATCCGGTGCCGCGGACGCTGGCGGTCACCTGGCTCAGCTATAGTAGCAAATCTCCAATTAGCTCAAACCCGCTACCGGGTAACAAATACCTGCATCTGCACACGAGGTGCAGGGAGTAAAGTGAGTACTTCCAACTCAGTGGTAATAAGAGTAAATAATGCTGAGAGTAAAGAAATCACGTAAGAGCACTACATCATGCTATAAAGTACAGTACAACCCTTTTTAGAACCAGTAGTTCCATGAAAATTCTTTATAAAATATCTGAAATATNATAAAAACCATAAGGTATCAGATAATTCTCCTTTTTAAAATAGAGGAAATAACCAATTCAACAAATAAGGAATAATCACAAGTTTGCCCCTCGGGCTCAACGTCAAACTCTCAGTATAGTATCAGCCCCACGGGCTCACTCCCAACTCACCAGCACACAACATCAGCCCCTCGGGCTCACTCCCAACTCACCAGCACACAACATCAGCCCCTCGGGCTCACTCCCAACTCACCAGAGACAAACAACGGCCTCTCGGGCCCACCCCAGCTCACCTGGGTACCCTACGCTCACTGGGGGTGTGTACAGACTCCGGAGGGGCTCCTACATCCAAGCGCAATAACAAGCCATCTCGTGGCATCACATCTAGGCTCTCAGCCTCATATCAATATCAGTATAATCATCCAGGCACTCGGCCTCAATATCAATGTAACATCGCTACAGCGCGCAGCCCGATCCACCCATAATCAATATAATACTGCTGCGGCGCGCAGCCCAATCCATGCCCAGCCCAGAAAATCATCATAAGCCCCTTGGGCATTTATAAAATAGTAGTTCTCAGCCCGAAATATCATTTAAAATATCATTTGAGTTTTCAAAACTTAGAAGTATGGCTGAGTTTGCAAAA
>MU757172.1:64781-96560 GCA_026770625.1 Nicotiana glauca
CGAAACTAACCAAATCATCGGAATTCAATTCCGAGCCCTCTAACTCATAAGTCAACGTTCGATTGACTTTTCCAAATTAATTCTTCCTTAAAGAGACTAGTTGTCTCATTTCTTATCAAAATCACTCCAAATCAATTTTAACGCACCCAATACCGGTAATGAAACATAAGAAAGCTGAAAATGGAAAGAACGGGGTAATAACTTATGAGACGACGGGTCGGGTCGTCACACAAATCTAACAAGGGAAAAGGAGATGCGAATCCTAAATCGAGCCCCTATGAGTTCGAATTAATTCAACTATGGAAATCGAATCCCAAAACTGTTCTGCTAAGGCTCTTCAATTAATACTAACAGTCCTGTCCTTGAAAATAATCTTTTCAAATAGCAATAACGTAAGCAGGCTAAAGAGGCATTCAATGCAATTTGAAGGAATTAACATAAAACTAACGAAACCCAGCGAAAGATATATTAAGAGGTAACGAGGGCCTTGTAACACTCTCCCAGAACGTCCCCACTTCCTGGCCTGATTCTGATAATTCAAACAACAAAGATTATTCCCTATTACTCTTCTTCAGACGCCCTTCACGTCATATGATCTTCATAAGGAAACTTTTACTAAATATGTTTCAAGGTAGAGCATAGATGTTAATATACAGTCAAAAGGGTGAAGCAAATGATTGGAAACATGGACATCCATAATAACGCACACAAACCACTCTTTTACACCTAAACGCTATTTATATCACTACAATCGGAAGATGAGCTAACATTCCAATACATTAACATACTGCCACACACATCTGCACTATCGATTGGTGATGTAAGTTAATTAAACTATAGTGAAGGAGAAATCAAAGCAAATATACAAAGAAGACATGTCGATTGAAGCAAATTCTAGCCACGATTGGTTCACACTCAAGAGTCTACGCGAGAAGCATAGACAATCAGCTAGTCGAGCAAACGGACCAGCGATTCAGAACATTTTTAACCAAACGAACAGGACATTATTCAATCACATTAAGCTCAATATTAAAGCAAGTAAAGGAAGACAAAAGCAACCTGAAATCAACACCTCTGTTAACAACAATTTTCAGCAAAACTACACGAGGCAAATCTCTTAACAAGCTAATAGCCCAAACAAATGTCCCATACTGATTCTAACAGCAACAAACGTGTTTCACTAGCCCAAAGGGCCCTAACTTATTCTTATACTCCTGATTATTCAACACAACAATCGTCACAAACAAGCATACTTATCTCAACCAAAATTAAACTAAAACTCAAATACTCAAGTGAATCTATTGTTGCAATACTTTAGCAGTCCATAATACCATACAGCAGCAAGCTTAAGCTATTAAAACGCAAAATGAAGAGGAAAAATACAACTGAAACAAGAACAACTGATACGATACTTTAGAAATTTCTGCCTTTCATCTCATTCATCATATCCAACTTCGACAATTAATAGGGCTTAAGCATAGGTACCTGGAGAGCAAGAATAAAAGTGAAGTGAGAAGGTCAGCCAGAAGCAGCAGCAAACAGCCCTGATTTGAACCAATCAGCAATGGAACAGTGTAGATCACCCAGAAAACTTAAATAAACAGTAAACCAGTGCAGAAGATTAAACCAACTCTTTTAATATCTAAGCTTAGCTCATTTTTACCAGGTTGCCAGTTTTCAGAAGTTTTCTAGAAGTGGAAACCAACAGAGTAATTTAGAGAACTAAAATCAAGTGACCAATATCAATTCTATCGACTTTCAGTAATTGGAAACTAAGGAAAAAGAATCTGAGTTTTTTTTTGATTTTCGAGCTCTTTCTTTTCCTTCCTAGCCTGACTTGCAAGGCAAGTACCTAATGCCTTTATAGGCAAAATGGTTAGGGCAACTTTCAGGTTTTGTTTTACATTTTTAGTCCCCTATTTTGTGGCTTGTTTCCCAAGTTATGCCCTAAAAATTTACTAACAGGTCCCTGCTAGAAGTTTCCAGAGCAGTTACAAAATATTCCCCACCTAGACTACCCAAATTACCCCCAATATCCCTATTATTTATGTCTAAAAGCCCAATGGTCAAATGACCCCAAAAGAAAGACATTCCCCCAAGCTTTGGGCCAAACCAAATCTCCAAACTGGACCCAACTAACGGGCTGATACTGACACACCTTCCTCCCAAAGTCAGCCCAAACCACAAAACTTTAAAGAAGAGAAATGGCAAGTCCAATTCAAGGGTGAAACAATTCTTACACAGTTATTCTTTTTCTTTTCTTTTGTTATTTTTCTTTTTCTGAATAAATACTTTAACAGAGGCATTGCAAATCAATTCTAATTAAAGGAAAATGACTGAACTAAAAAAAAGGAAGAAGCTAATGACTAAGAACGAAACTTGAAAAAAGAAAGGAACGAGAAGAATACCGATGGAATCCAATTGGCTTAAAATATCTTCAATGGCGAGGATGATTCGAACTCGAACTCTGATGAATCTGAGAGCTTGACCAAATAGTGAGAATTGCCACACAAATATTAGCTGGAGTTTCATTCATAGCTAATGATTTGTGAAGCAATCGTCAACGTGTGCCAAGAGGAAATAGAATCAGAGGCTAAAAAAGAGTGAGAAATTCACGAAAATTTATTTGGACCTTGACCAAATCTGCCAGAAGTTCTTCTGGATTTCGAACAAATTTCTTTTGTTGAAAGGCTGAGTGATTCAAAACGTATTGACCATGGGTTGAAGATTCAACTCAGAAGATTTGGAAAAAGAAGAAAAGTTTGGATTTTTTTTATCTTTGATCCGAAATTTGGAGAAATCCAGTGGTCTCTTGGATAAAGTAATGGCGGTACATGAAAGAGGGGATGTTGGAGAACAACTGGTTAAATTTTGGGGGTGTTTGGAGGAGCTCTGCCGCCGTGGGGCGATTTCCGGGCGACGGAGCTGTGGCGGCACCGGGTGGTGATTCAGGGGAAGGGGATTAGATTTTGTTTATTTGAGTTTGATATGAAAAATGAAGGACTAGGGGTGACTTGTTCGTTCAAGGCTTGGGATGGGCGAAACGACGTAATTTAATACTGGAACTACGTCGTTTTGGCTGGCACACAGTGGACCGGGTATGGGTAGGATTTTGGGCGGGGCATAACCGGGTTGTTCACATTGGGCCTGGGGAAGATCAACTGATTTGGCCCAACTATGACTTAACACTCTTTTATTTTGCTTTCCTTTTTTTTTTTTTAATTTTCAGAATTAAAAATAAGAAAATAACACAAATTAACCTAAAAACTTGAATTAGTTAACTCATAATTACTAATATTAACTAAACCAAATTAAAAGATCAACCACCCAAAATTCAAACTTAAAACTAAAGTGTAAAATAAACTATTTTTTGTGATTTTTCTATTTTATAAAACAATTAACTTTCTAATTAATCCTAAAATGCAAAGTTAAAACCTAGGTGCACATGCTAAGTATTTTTGTATTTTTCAAATGACTTAAAATGCACAAACAAATGCAAGCAATTAGCAGAAAATGCCACAAAAATTAACGAAATTAAAAATAATTAAAAGAAATTATTTTGTTTGAAATTATGGGAGTAATTCATATAGGGCAAAAATCACGTGCTCATAAATATCACTTGTGCATGAAAATGATTTAAAATAATCACTTAACATTATAAAATATAAAAAGTCATTTTTTGTGTAAATAATATGATTATGCATATATATGGGCTATTATTGTAAAATATGCAATTTTAGCCTAAGGATGCAGAATAAGTATATATAAAAATATTTAAAGCTTAATATGGATATAAATGATGAAAAATTAAATAATAACTCATTATTAAATTATTTTAAATGTAATTAATAATTATTTATAAAAAAATGCAAGAATAAATTGATTTAAAGCTTCTAAAAATTATAGACAATTATGGAAAAAATACTTGGTGATGCTCATGCACTATTTTGAAGGTATATATGTGTCCTTGAGAGATATGAGGGAAAAATTGGGTAGCAACACACATCAGGTCAGGGTCTCTTTGGGTAGGGTCGGACTGCAATGGCCGAGGCCACTTGCTATCTTTGATGCGCCCAATTGCGGACACGATGCTTGAGGAATCGATACTGAAGATATATTCCAATAATCTTAGTGACTCCATATCCCTGAGTGGCTTGTCAAAACCTCTTTTGCTTATGAGTCCCCGGCTATTGTGCCATCGATCATTCCTTTTTTCATTTCTCGCAGGGTTACGCCCAGATCTGCTACCCCTTCGATCTCCGCTCTACGGTTGATACCGGCCTCTGTTCGATCTTGGTTCATGATCGATGACTCTCTTAGGCTTGTCTTAGTTCTGATGGGATAAACAGACTCGGAGGGGGCCCGAAGCTGATCATCCTCGACTCTGATTTTCGATTGATACCTGTTATGGACGTTGGCCCTGGTTACCGTCGGGTATTCTATCAAATTCTGTTTCAGCTGCTGTGAAGTCAAGCAACTTTGGGGGTTGAGTCCTTAAGTAAATTCCTAAACGTTCCAATCATCTTCAACCGAAGGTAAATCCATTCGTTCTATTTGAAACCTCGACACGAATTCCTTGAGCATTACGTTATCTCTTTATTTTACATTTAAAAGATTTAATTTTCTGGTCTCGACCTGATGGCCCCGGCATGCGCTTTTACAAAGGCTTCTACAAGCATAGCAAAAGAATTAATGGAATTAGGGGGATAAATTGTGATACCATGTCATTGCTCATTTTGACAGAGTTTCTCCAAACTTTTTCAGCTAAACCGACTCGATTTCGCCAGCTTCTAAGTTGTTTCCCTTGATGGAACACGTGTAGGAGGTAACATGCTCGTTTGGATCTGTGGTTTCATCATACTTTAAAATCTTGAGAATACGGAACTTCTTCGAGATTGGCTTCGGTGCCGCGCTCCGGGGAAAAACTTTTGGACAATTTTTTTGGAATCCAGGCCTTTCAATATCGGGGGTTCTCCTGGAATTTGATCAACTCTAGAGTTATAGGTGCCCACTTTTTTGTTGTTGGCTTCAATCTTCTTCTCCCCCAATTTCCCTCTCGTTGTTAGTCCCTCAAGCATCTTTATTATTTTGGGGTTGGTCTCGAGATCAACTTCACCCAACCTTCCTATGACTTGTTCATTTCTTCGGGTGTTTTTCCGGGATGGTTTAGGCTCAACTCAGCTAGGGGCGCGACTTTAGTTCTGCAGCTGGGCTATCACCGCTTGTTTAACTTGTAATTTTGAAGACCACCCGCAGATTGATCCGTTGCCTTCACCGTCATGCGTATCCTGAGCTGTTGGTCGGGCTCCTCTACGAATGCTGTTCTCGGCGTCGGTCGGCCAGTTTGTATCGATGGCCACATGTGAGTTGGCATCGATCGGGTCCGCAATTGGGACTCCATGAGGGTTAGCAGGGGGCACCTCATTTCTAGGTACTATATTGTTGTTTTCGCCATGGTGACCAGACTCAGCAAGAACGTTCTAGTGAGAAGATTGAGAGTTTGATATTCTTGACCTAAAATTAAAATCTCAAAGAACAAGCGTCAAACAGAGTGCGTTATAGAAATTTGTATAAAATTACCACTATTATCCTTAGCCCCATGATGGGCGCCAAACTGTTTACCCTTAAAAATGGATAACAATTAAATTTATACGTAATTTTAAGGATATGTGAATTAATGACGTTAGATAAGCAAATAAAAGATAGAGTAAATAGCCAAACCAATGATGATAGTGAGTCCGAGCTCGATTAAAATCTTAACAAGAAACTCGCCTTCGGTTCCGAGCCAACACTTATGAAGAACTTACGAACGAAAGCAAGAACTTTGAATAGCTTTTAGAAACAGAGAGAACAGATATAGACTGCCTTGGTATGCGTGTTACCATGTCCTTAATGAATAATTAGCTTTTCCTTTATATAGTAGGGGAGTTTTACCCTAAATACAATTCTAAAAAAGGTAAAAATCTTCCACTTTGGTATTCACTGATCTACCTCTAATATGGACCGAGATTCACGCCGTGATATCCGGTTAGACATGGATATCATGGTCCTTTGTTAATCGTGCGTGGTCGTTCGGTGAAGCTTCCCGAAGTCTTGGGTCTCAAACCGGACCCATGGTGTAGTCTCGATGGTTCCGAGGGCAGGTGTTTTGTTCGGGCCTTGATGTGAGAGGCTCCTGGCTTCGATTCCGATTCCCCGCAATCATATACTTACTTCGTTTGCCTCACGAGTAAATTGGGGCACTCACCAGCCTCTGTTTTTACCCGTATACAGTGTGAAAAGAGCCAACGAAATTACTTAAAATGTACCGGATGGAGTATATCATTGGCTGTTAAAAAGTAGAGTGTGAGTACAAGTAAGAAGTGAAGTTGTCTTTTGCTTCTTTTGACGTTATTTAAAAGTTGAAAAACTTCAATCATCTTTATGATATGACTATAATGGAGAGACCTATCAGATTTGGGTTTTTGGATAAGAAGGGTAATCTTTTTAATATAATAATGTCTCAACCCTCCTATGTGGTCTTCAACTGTTTAAAATTTTTGGGATGGAAAATCCAAGATGGAGTAATTATTTTTTTTTCTAAATTGAAACAACAAAGACGTATTTGCTTTACAGAACGAATTTCGTTGAAGTACGGTTCGATATGCAATTCAGATAAGTATTAGTCCATTTGTTTTAATTTATGTGTCTTACTTTTATTTTTAGTATGTTTAAAAAAGAATATCTCTTTCTATATTTAATAGCTCTTTAACTGTAACTTTTCACGTGACATATTTAAGATCACAAGATTTAAGGACATTACAAGATCTTTAGTTTAAGACTATAAGATTTAAAGGTTTTTTTTATTATCTTAAACTTCGTACCAAGTCAATTTGAAACAAAAAGATTACATTACAAACAGACTGTGTTAGACAAGAGAGGACCTAGAAAATTCAGAAAAGGGTATTCGAGAATATTATACCAAGATGAATGGAACAAGTAACCAACCATTATTGAATAAACAAAAATTAATGATTAGATCTAATGTGTGTTGTTGTTTCCATATAAATTGAAAATCGATAATGCTTGCGTAATTCGTACAAGTTAGAAATATATAACGTTGATCATATGGGCCCAAAACGAACGGGATTCTCGCTTCAATCCATTGGTTTCCACTACGCCATTAGTTGATAGCGCACCATCTTTGATTATGCTTTTTAGCATTTGGTTTTTACAAGTTATTTAATGATCACTTTGTTAAATTTATGTACTTTTTATTCTCATCCTACACTGTCAATTCGGTAACTTAGGGATTTCTTGAGAAAGACTAGCTAATGGCAGTCTCTCTCTTTTGGTAGTGTCTTTCGTTTTCGCTAATGATCACTAGAAGCTAAGAGAAAACTTTGACAATGCACTAATTACATTGTTCGATTATCATACTGACTCCTAACCACTAAGGTATCAAATATATGTGAATTTACTGGACCGTTGATATTTAAATTACACTAGCGTCACACGTTCAAATAAGAATTTGGAAAAATGAAAAGCATAAGAAATAGAAAGGAGATAAATCCTATCTTGGAAGACTAACAAATTACAATTGAATATCCTTTTTTTATTTATTATACCACATATCCGGATTCACGGAGGTATACTAAAGATAAAAATAAACCAATACATCATTATGGTACGAGGGAAGGAGTGATTCTCTTATATCCAGTTTGGCTAAACTGCTAAAATTAGCTTATTTTGTGAGGCATTTTCCTTGAAAGTATTTTTAAAAAAATAGATAATAATTAAATTTATATATGATTTTAAGGATATACGGGCTTATTTAATACAAGTGATTAATAGCGTTAGCTGAGCAAATTAAGGATGGAATAAATGGCCAAACCATTCATAAGACCGAGTTCGGGCTCGGTTGTGATCCAAACAATTAGCCTGCCTTTGATTCGGAACTAAACACTTATGAAGGGCTATGAACAAAACCAAGAACTTAGAATAGTCTTTAGAAGCAGAGAAAATAAATGTATATTGCCTTGATGTGCGTGTTACAGTGTGTCTAATGAATAGTCAGTTTCCCCTTTATATAGTAGGGGAGTTTTATCCTAAGTACGTAAAAAATTTCCTTTTCGCTAATCACTTATCCACGATTGATGTGGGACGAGATTCATACCGTGATATTCGGTTCGACACGGATATGACGGCCCTTCGTTAATCGTGCGCGGTAGTTTGAGAACGCTCTCCGAGGTCTTGGAGCTCGAACCAAACCTTAGGGGCGTGGTCTCGATAGCTCCGAGGGCGGGTGTTTTGGTCGGGCCTTGATGCGAGAGGCTCTGGCTTCGATTCTGATTCCTTGCAGTCATGTCCTCACTTCGTTTGCCTCATCGGGAAATCGAGGTATTCATTAGTCTCGATTTTATCCGTATACAGATAGTCCCGCGTTTCTCAGAGAGTAGGTTTGCCGAAACTATGGAAAACGATAGATGTTCTCCGGTTCCTTCCTCCGTAAGTTAAGACGAAAGAGCTGAAACGTCCCATCAGTCGTGTCATTCTGCCTTTGGACATGTGTCAATCATCGGTTGGCTGCCTCCGAATATGAAGCATTGCCTACTTTCCTATAAAAGCTCCCATCCTTTGTTCTTTTTCTGCATTTTGACGAAGCTTTTACCTTCGAGTTTCCCAGCTATCATCAACTTCTTTCGAACCTTCATACCTTCATCTTTTGATCTTTAAATATTCATAATTGTTCTTAGATTCTTGCCCAGATCTCCTTAAATTATTCATATCCCGGTGTTCAACCTTCAAACTTGTTCTTCCAAGCCTCTATACTTCTTCTTCAAATCTTAAAATTTTACAAGCCAACAATGGCTAAAACTTCAAAATCAGTTCCCTAATAGGTTGTCTCTTTATCTACTCAATCGGCCGCTAGTACTGAGGCGGCCACGTGGTTGCCGTCGAACCGTCTCCCGAGACCCTTTTAAAAGTGTTTATTCCCGACTGTTGTTCTATTGCATATGACTTCAAGGTTGAGAAACCCTCGTCCAAGCAGGACCGGGGTGAATGAGCGCCAAGGTACATATGCTCCATGACCAAAGATGTCCTTCCCGTGGTCCGAGAGGACTATAATTGGGAAGGTAAGGATGTGGTAGTCCCCGGGCCTGAGGATGCCATTACTACCCACGTGGAGGGGTATTTAAGTATTTACAATTATCCCTTCACACTAGGCCCGGTGGACTCAGTTATTTTGGACCTTTGCAAGAGGTACGAGGTGCGCCTAGAGCAAATCCACCCGTCCCTATGGAGGATCGTGATCCTCCTTCGTTACTTTGTGAATAAGATCGAGTCTCGTCGGTGTACCATCGATCATCTACTCCATTTGTACAGTCCCCGAATCTTCCAAGGGGGATTGATTAAGCTTACTCGCCGAGATAGAAAGGCCCCTTTTTCGAGCATTGATGAGAATCGAGACTGAGGATAGTAGGGATGCTTCGTTCGGGTGAAGACGAAAGACTTGATACCTCCCGAGTTCATGCCATTCCTTGAGAAGTGGAATGCATCTCGAAAGTGCAGCCTCTCTTAGGACGTCAATTTCTTTTAATTTTATTTCCTTTCATTCACTCTTGTGGTTGTGCAACTGTTGCATGGGTTCTACATGTGGTCCCCTGGTTTAAGGAGTGAATGGAAGGTATCTGCAAATAGATGTCATACTTCAAGCTCTCACGACACAAGTTGTCGAGGGGCCGATGAGAGGCATGTCCTCATGGTTAGGTTCCCCTCCAAATAGTTGTTATCGCTTCCATAGCTCATAACATACTCAATTATCTTCTTATCTTTTATAGGTTTGACTAAGACCACCGAGTTAGGCCTTTGGAAGAGGAAAAGACGTATCCTTGTCCGTTGATCCCTCCATTACGGGACATCCCGAGGCTTCCGCGGGGGAAAATAAGAAAAGGAAAAGAAAACCTTTGGGCTCCCCGGGCCCTGAGGTGAAACCAAGGAAGAGGGTGGCTCGCAAGCCCAGGAAGAGCACCAGTTCCCGGGTGCCACACTCTAATTCTCTTCTCCAGCTCAAGGATGAGAAAATGACATTTTTATCGCCCATAGATAGACCCTTCCCGGGGAGCAGGGGGCAGCTAAGGGGGATACTCGTGAGGCCGACCTCCCTTAGACTCAAGAGGTCGATATGCAGACCGGGGGCGGGACCCCCCGGATGTCGGCTCCACTCCGAAGGAAGTGCCAGTATAATAGAAATTATGGGGGCGCTCTCCTATACCCAATCCATGCTCGATGAGGCCTAAGTAGTTAAGAAGAAGTCCAATGAAGGGATACATGGTGTGGATGATCCCCTTCATTCCTTTTTGATGGTGTGGACTCGTCCACTTTAGAAGATTTTTCTGGTCTAGGTAACCTGGAAGTCCCGAAAAAGCACACATCTTCGGAAGCTGGCGTGCTGAGTTCGAGCCCAAGATTGATTAATCAATTTCCTGCTCTGAGCACGGACCCCGATCTTAAGATATCGGTTAGTCTCACTGTCCCAGAGGATGAATGGGTTCTATCTGCTCCTATGAGCGTAGATAGCTACCTCCTATGCCTGGTGATCTAGGAGGACCAGGCAAAAATGAATAACATGAATTTGTCGTGCCTTTTCAATGAGGCATAGCAGGCGCTAAACCGAGTAAGGCATAATTACCTCCCTTTGAATTTTACTTATGTTTTGATTATTCTCACGACTTTCATTGTTTTGCAAGCCTCGGTACTTCCATAAAGCTTTCTCCGGTACCTTGTCGAGGTCAACCAGCTCAACTTGAGCTAAAGGAGCTGGCTCAGAAAAGTGATATGTGTAAGCTCCTTAGCGAGCAACAATACGGGGTCCTTTAGGTCGAGCTGGATATGGCTCAGAAAGAAGAATTGGTCCTGAGACAGGAGTATGCCGACTTGGTTGAAAAGGTAAGATCTTTGAAATTAGAAACAAGGAACTAGTTGTAGTGGCTAACAACAAAACCTCGTAGGTCTAGCATAAGATCGACCAACTTCGAAAAGAGATAGACGAGATCCAAGTCATGGCCGATGGGTGGAAGAGCAAGATGGATATTCTGTCCTCGGAGAAGGAAACTGCCTAGGCAAAGCTGTCTTCGATGGAGATTTAGATTTGGGTGGCGAAGAAGAAAGCTGATAAACAGGCTCATCTAAATAAAGATCTTCGAGACCAGTTGATCTCGGCCGCCATAGAACGAGATTACCTTGGTGAAGAGCTCGGAGAAATGAGGTCCAAGGTGGAGATAACCTTTGCTGATGCTGGCGAGATGGTGGCTCAATACAAGGCCGACGTCTAAGTAGTCAAGGCTCGCTTGAAGACCAGTGCCGAATATGTGAGGCGGCTGTCTCGAAGGGAGACCCTCGAAGAGATTCATGCCCGAGGCTTTGACCCATCGGTTGAGCTCGAGGAGGTTAAAAGCCTTGAGGACGAGGCAAAAAAAATATCAGAGCCCGAAGGGGCAGAGGGTTTCAAAGTCCCGGATGGTTCTGGTGATGAATCAGGCCCCGGTGAAGATCAGGCATGAATGCCTTAGGATTCTTTAGTTTTTGTGCACATATATTTTGTCCATTTTGAGGCCGTTTTTGTTGGTCCTTTGTAAAGACCTTTCGGATACATAAAATTTACCCTTCGGCAATTTCAACTTTTTTAGCATCTTTTCACTATTTCTATTCTTACAAATATTTCTAATGCATTATCATAGAATCAAATGTAGTAATAAGTCGTTTGTTTTTCGGAGGTCCAAATAGAACCTGACCTCGATGCAATTTTTTAATTTTCTCGAAGCTTTGAAAATTCGAAGTGAGCAGAAGTTATCCAAAAATGGTTAAGTATTCTTAGATGATGCTTTTGCCGAGGGTAACCTTTTGGTAGGTTTTGAATTTTATTGAAGGCCTTACATCTTGATTACGGGCTTCGAATGTCTCCGAGACATTTTTAGGGCGGCCGTAGCCTTTTAGGTTTAGGCACTACCTAATAGGTTTTGTGCCTCCGAGTTTGATAACTTGAGTTGCTCAAACTTATTACGGACGACAGTCCCCAAGTGGGGATAGCCCTTGGGCTCGGATAGTGATGGTTCTTGTTCTTGATGGTCCCCGGGTAGGGATAGCTTTGTAGTCTCGATGCTTTAAAAGGAAGAATACGTAATAGCAAGTTGGAACGTTCTTTCATTTCTGTGTCTAAAGTACATGATTGAAAGCATGTAAAATATTGTATTATGTCTAAGGTGGCTTAAGCAAGAACGGTTCACTTCACCATTTGGACCTTATAATAAATCTTAACCACCGAGCCTAGGTTGTTCGAGCACGAAGTTTCTTTATTTTCTTGCTAAGAAGCTCAACCCGAAGGTGATGGCCCCTGGTATTCGAGGTCGAACTTGCAAGGGCTTGGATACTATTGATGTGACCATTTACTCCGATTTAAAATTGGTTTTCGACTCTAAGTTAGTACGATTTACTGTTGCCTCATTAAAAACCTTGCCGGAAAACCGATTCGGGACAAAATCGGTTCAAGGGAAAAAGAGTGCAACGCATGCTTTGAGACCCAATAGTCAAATTCCCTTTTGGCTATTGCCCGCACTACAAGTTTTAGTCCGATTCACAATATTATAAAAGGTAAATAAGATCTTACCTTAGTATTATCACCGCTTTAAATGCGTCACTTTCCTATTGTTCGGTAGTTGAGCTTTTACCGGTAATCCCGATAACTCGATATAGTCCTTCCCAATTCGGTCCCAACTTTTCAATATTGAAGTGTTGAAGGTTGGCTCTTCAATTGTAATACCTCTCTATCCGCTATTTTTAGGCGGCCAATCGGAGTAGGGTGGATTCACGCCTTTCATCCAATAGACCTAGGCTCGTGCTCATGGCCTCACTATTTGATTCTTCGATCGCATATCGGAACCTGAGTCTCGGTTCTCCCACTTTGACCGGTGTTAGTGCTTCGACACCATAAATAATGAAAATGGGGTGGCCCCGGTACTATATTTCAAGGTTGTACGGTCTGCCCACAAGACTTCGAGCAGAATTTCCTTCCACTTCCCTTTCTCATCGGTCAACCTCTTCTTCAGGTTTTGAAGTATGCTTTTGTTTGTCGACTTCGCTTGCCTGTTCCTGCTAGGGTGATAGGGCACTGATCTTTAAAAAAATTATTTACTTTGCTAGCGATGAGCTGCTTCCCTTTATCACACACTATCTCGACAACCATACCGAACTCGTATATTATGTTGTCCTAAATGAAGTCAATGATTTCGTTTTCTAGGACCTTCTCGAATGCTTGAGCTTCGACCTATTTACAGAAATAATCGGTCATAAATAGTATGAATTGAGCCTTACTAGGTGTCCATGGTAGGGGACCGATGATGTCCATTCCCCACTTGATTAATAGCCATGGTGATAAGACCGAATGTAGTAGCTCTTTGGGTTGATGGATCATCGGTGCGTGTCTCTAACAACCGTCGCATCTTCATACAAAGTCCTTTGCATCTTTCTCCATGTCAATCAAGTAATAAACGACTTTGATTATCTTCCGAACTAAAGACTCTACCCCCGAATGATTTCCGTAAATGCCTTCATTAACTTCCCTCAAAACATATTCGGTGCCTCCCGGTCCCAAGAATGGCGAGTGGGCCGTCGAACGTTCTTTTGAACAGAGTATCTCTTGATAGGCTAAATATGGTTGCCTTCGTGTGTAGGGCTCTCATTTCTTTAGGATCCGAGAGCAAATTCTCAGTCTTCAAGTAGTCCATGTAGTTATTTCTCCAATACCAAGTTAAACTTGTTGAGTTTAATTCGGCATGGCCTTCTTCCACTACCAATTTCACGAGTTTACGACCATTCTTGAGCTGAATTCATTATCATCAACTGATGACCCCAAGTTATCCAGAGCATCGATCTCGCTATTTTGATCTCGGGGTACGTGTCGTGGGGTCCATTACTTGAATTGATGTAGCATTACCTGCAATTTGTCTAAATACCTTCGCATTTGTTCCTTTTTTACTTCGAACGTCCCATTGACTTGATTTACCAAAAGGAGGGAATCTCACTTAGCTTCGACCACCACGGCCCCCAGGCTTTTAGCCAATTCGAGACATGAAATCATGGCCTCATATTTGTCCTCATTGTTAGTTAATTTCACAGTTCTCATAGATTGCCTAACTACGTTACCCGTAGGCGGTTTCAACACCATGCCGAGTCCGGACCACTTTGCGTTTGAGGAACCATCCGTAAAGAGTTTCCAAGTTCCCGGGGAAGTCCCCTATGTTATCAAAAATTCTTTTTTGACTTCGCGTATTAAGGCCAGTGTAAAGTCGGCCACGATGTCTGTCAAAATTTGTGGTTTGATGGCAGTTCGGGGTCAATATTCCGTATCAGACCTGCTAATTTCTATGATCCATTTGGCTAACCGGCCCGAGATCTCGGGTTTGTGCAATATGTTCCTTAGTGGGTAAAAAGTTACAACGCATATGGGGTGGCATAGAAAATATAGCTTTAACTTTCTTGAGGCGCTTAGCAAAGCGAGAGCCAATTTTTCCAGGTGATGATACCTTGTTTCGGCCTCGCCTGGAGTTCTACTAATATAATAGATAGGAAATTGTATACCTTCCTCTTCCCGAACTAGAACTCCACTTACCACTACCTTACATACCACCAAGTACAGGTACAATTGCTCATCCGCCTTCGGATTATAGAGCAAGGGTGGACCTGAAAGGTACCGTTTGAGTTCTTCCAAAGCTTGTTGGCATTATGGGTTCCAAGAAAAATCATTCTTCTTCTTCAATAATGAGAAGAACCGATGGATCTAATCGGAAGACCTCAATATGAACCAACCCAAGGCGGCTATGTGCCCAGTTAGCCTCTGAACGGACTTGGCACTTTCCACCACGGTGATGTCTTCTATAACTTTGATTTTATCAATATTAATCTAAATCCCTCAGTTGGACCAACACCATGAATCCAAGGAACTTTCCGAATCCAACCCCAAATGCGTATTTCTCCGAGTTCAGCTTCATATTGTATTTCTTCAGTATGTCAAAAGTTTCCTGAAAATATTTTAAATGGCCCTATGCTCACAGGGACTTATCTAACATGTCATTAATATAAACCTTCATTGATTTTCCTATTTATTCTTCGAACATCCAGTTTACTAGGCGTTGATAAGTGGCACCGGCATTTTTTTAGTCCAAATGGCATTACGTTATAACACTAGGTGCCGAATTTAGTGATAAAGGATTTTTTTATCGCCCAGGTCCAATTGAATTTGGTTGTACCCAGAATAAGCGTCGAGAAAGTTGAGTATCTCATGCCCGGCCGTCGCATCGATCATGCGAACGATGTTAGGCAAAGGAAAAGAGTCCTTGGGAACGCCTTGTTCAAATCTTTGTAATCTATGCACATTCTTAATTTATTTCCCTTTTTAGGCACTATTACTATGTTAGCCAGCTTATCTGAGTACTTAACTTCTCGAATGGAACCTATTTAAAGGAGTTTGGATACCTCGTCTTTGATGAATGCGTGCTTGACTTCGGACTGAGGCCTCCTCTTCTGTTTAACTAGTGGAACTTCGGATACGAGCGCAGCTTATGAGTGGTTATTTCTTGCGGGATCCTTGTCATATCAAGATGGGACTAAGCAAAACAATCTATGTTATATATAAGGAATTTAATGAGTTTTTTCCTGAGCTCGGGAGTTAACCCCGTGCCCAGGTTACTTTCCAATTGGCCAAGTGTTCGATCAATATGACTATCTCCAGCTCCTCTACGTTGATTTTGTGGCATCAAAATCATCAGGGGTGTTGAACAACCTAGGAACTCCATAATCATCATCCTCGCCTGCTTCTTACTTCTCTAATTCAGTCGAGGTCGGTATCGGTGATTGCTATTTAGTTTTCTCCTTCCTAACTGGCTCCGTGTTTTTTGGTGTTGAGAGTGCAGACATCGGGATCACCTCATCGACCGTGAACACTTCTTTTACGGTCGATTGTGGGGACTTTAGTGCCTGGTGAAGTGTTGAGGGTACTGCCCTCATGTTGTGAATCCATGGCCTCTGAAGAGAGAATTATATCTCATATCTCCCTCGATCACATAAAATTTTATTTCCTGAATGGTCCTGGTTGTGTTGACTAGTAGGGTTGTGTCCCCTTAGTAGTTTTGCATGCCATGTTGAATCCATTCAAAACCCGGATGCCGACACTATTTAGTCTTATAGACCCAGTTGCTCTACGACCCTCGATTTGATGATATTGGCTGAGCTACCTGGATCAATAAATACGCGTTTAACTAGAGATTTATTTATAAGTACAAATATTACCAGTGCGTCATTATGCAAATGCATGATGCCTTTGGTGCTCTCATTATTGAAAAAAATGGTCCCCTACAGGACATAATCTCGGGTTTGTTTTTCCCTTGTGATGGAAACCTTAATGCGCTTTAGAATTGGTCCCTGGGGGATGCCAAATCCATGAATGATCATGTTAATGCCATGCTAAGGTTCTTCTTGTTTGTTGGAATATATTTTCCTGAAGTGATTTGGCTCGATCACTCCGGAGATGTCTGTCAATGAATAATCGGGCCACTTTTTCTCTTAGTTGTCGGCAGTCACCGGTCCTATGGCCATGAGTGCCATGATACTTACACATCAGGTTAGGTTCTCTCTAGGTAGGTTTGTACTGCAATGGCCGAGGTAACTTGGCATCTTCGATGCGCTCGATGCAAATACGATTCTAGAAGCATTAACACTGAAGTTATATTTCAATGATTTTTGTGCCTCTCTGTCCCCGAGGGGCCTGTCAGAACCATTTTTGCTTATTAGTCCCCTTCTTATATGGCCTCAATTATTCCTTTTTTATTTCTCATAGGGTTACGCCCAGATCCGCTACCCCTTCGATCTCCGTTATACGATTGATACCGGTCTTTGTTCAGTCTTAGTTCATGATTGACGACTCTCTTAGACCTTTCGTTTGTTATGATGAGATACGCATACCAGGAAGGGGCCCTGAGTTGATCGTCCTCGACTCTGAATTTTGATTGGTACTTGTTATGGACGTCAGCCTAAGTTACCACCGGGTATTTTATCAAATTCTATTTCAGCTGCTGTGTAGCCAAGGATCTTTGAGGGTTGAGCCCTTGAGTGAAGGCTTGAACAGCACAATCGTCCGCGATCGGAGGCAGGCCCATTCGTTCTATTTGAAACCTCGCTAAGAAATCCCTGAGCATTTCATTATCCCTTTGTTTAACTTTGAAAATGTCCAATTTTTGGTCTCGACCTTGATGGCCCCGACAAGAACTTTTACAAAGGCATGTGCAAGCATAGATAACGAATCAATAGAATTAGGGGGTAAGTTGTGATACAATATCATTTCTCCTTTTGACAGGGTCTCTCCAAAATTCTTCAGCAAAATTGACTCTATTTCATCATCTTCTAAGTCGTTTCCGTTGATGGCAAAAGTGTAGGAAATCATGTGTTCATTTGGATCTGTGCTTCCATTATAATTCAGAATTTCGGGCTTACAGAACTTCTTCAGGATGGGCTTCAGTGTCGCGCTTGGGTTCTAAGTCTTTTGGATAAATTTTTTGGAGTCCAAGCCTTTCAATATCGGGGGCGCTCCTGGGATTTGATCAACTCTGGAGTTATAGGTCTCCACCTTTTTGTCTTTGGCCTCAATTTTCTTCTCAACCGATTCGACCTGCTTTGTCAGTTCCTCAAGTATCTTTATTATTTCAGGGTTGGTCCCGGACTCAACTTCACCCAGCCTTTCCATGAATTGTTCATTTTTTGGGTGTTTTCCTGGGATGGTTCGGGCTCAATTTTGCCGGGGGCACGGTTTTGGTACTGCAGCTAGGCTATCACTGCCTGTTGATCTTGTAATATTTTGAAGATCGCCCGCAGATTGATCCCATCGCCTTAATCATCGTGCGTACCCCCAGTTGTTGATCGGGATCCTCCGTGAATGCTATTCTCGGGGTCGGTCAACAAATTTGCATCGATGGCCACATATGAGTTGTCATCGATTGGGTCCATAACTGGGACTCAGTTGGGATCAGTAGGAGGCACCTCATTGCTGGGTATTATATATTGTTTTTTTTGCCATGGTGGTATGACTCAGAATCAACATTCAAGTGAGAAGATTGAGAGTTTGACATTCTTAAGTAGACGTAAAATTAAAATATCAAAGAACAAGCGTAAAATAGAGTGTATTATGGAAATTTGTATCAATTACCACTATTATCCTTTGCCCACGGTGGGCGCCAAATTGTTTAACCTTAAAAATTGATAATAATTAAATTTATATGTGGTTTTAAGGATATGTGGGTTAATTCAATACAAGTGATGAATAACTTAGATGAGAAAATTAAGGATGGAATAAATGGCCAAACCAGTTGTAAGACTGAGTTCGGGCTCGGTTGTGTTCTAAACAATTAGCCTGCCTTCGATTCAGAACCACACATTTGTGAAGGACTATAAACAAAACCAGGATCTTAGAATAATCTTTAGAAGCAGAGGAAATAAATGTATATTTGCCTTGATATGTGTTACAATGTGTCTAATAAATAATCAGTTTCCCCTTTATATAGTAGGGGAATTTTACCCTAAATACGTAAAAATCTTCCTTTCCGTATCCACTGCTGATACGGGCGACAATTCATGCTGTGATATCCGGTTGGACACGGATATCACGACCCTTAGTTAATTGTGCGCGGTAGTTTGGGAATGCCTGTTGATACCTAATTTTCCCTATGTATTTTATATGTGCTCAAACTATTCTAAATATAGTATGTATATGCATATATATGCATTACCAAGAGTTTTGGTATTTTTCCTTTTTTTTAAAGATTTTTAAAATTAATTTTTTGTCTATTTTAATAATACAAAATTCAATAATTATTTCCAGACTACCATTTTTGGATGAATAATTTATTTTATTCTCATATCTACACCAAGGTATAATTCAGGTGATTTTTTCATATTTTTATAAAGTTTATTTGGTATTTTAAAAGCTAAATTGCTATAATTGCAATTATAGCCTATTTTTTTGATTAATAGTATTTTACAATTGCAAAATCGCTCCCATCATTTTTTAATTAACTTTTATATGTTATTAATCGATTTAGTGCTTTTAATTGGTTTTTAAAACTATTTTAACTATTTTTTAAAAATAAAAAGTAAAGAAAAGGTTGTTTAACATTTAGCCTCATTCATTTCAATTATAACCCCTTTACATTTCAATTTTAGCCACAAATTAAACTCCCCAATTTCAGCCCAAAATCCCCGAACCATACCCAACTTAACGACCCGGTCCAGCCTTGATCTAATCTGAGCCGTTGATCAAGTAAGATTAACGGCCCAGGTTTTATTTCCAAAATTAAAACCTAAACGACCCTCCCAAACCCCTCACTTCAGACTCTCTCTCTCTCTCTCTATGCTAACGTTTGCTCTCCCTTCTCTCTAGAACCTTCTGGTTCTCTCTCTCGATCCGATGAAGCCACCGCCTCAACGGCCACCTCCATCCTCACTTATCTCGACCACCAGCAGCCATAGAACTGTATCTTGTTGATTCCCTCTAGCTTCGAGACTCCAGAAGCCTCCACCATATAAGATGGTCACTGGAGGCCTTGCCTGGCCTGTCTCCGGCCTTTCTCCGATGGTTTATGGTCCGATGGTACTACGAACGTCATTATTAACAAGTTTCATAGCCAGGTTCCTTATATCTCACTGATTTATTACGAAACCCTAATTTCTGCCTAGGTATCTTAATCTCTATCCTTTAGAAATGATTTCTAACTTATTCTTTGTGTTTTACACTACTCTCTACTCGATTTCTTTGATTACTCAATTTTTTCAATGTTTTGTTCTTCTTTTCAAAACTAGGGTTTCTGAAAATCCTTTTCTTCAAAATGCTTTTTGGTTTTAAGTGTTTAACCCCAGGAGTCTATGAGTCTTTACTGATTTTGTTGGGTTCTTCCTTAACCCTAACCAACCTATGGTAAAACCCCCAATTTTTGAAATTTTGTTTGGATTCTACACTCGTCTGTGTTATTTGATACATGCCTATGTTCTGTGCTTTGATTTACACGATTACGTCTTCGTTTAATTGGAATATCTTGTGATTTTGCCCTAGTATGCCTCTATTAGGTTTTCAGATTCGATTCTTTCCGTTTATACTTGACTTATTTGCTTATTCATGGAAATCTATGTTATTTCCCTTAAATGAGTGTTATTTCAAATCTTCGATTCACTGAATTTTTATGGTAATACCTATGTGCTGATTCTCGATTATGTCTATATATTTGCAACCTTATTTAGTTTCCTTACCTTATTTGATTAACCGTGTTACTTATTGATTCTTCGCTGATTGTTTCCCTAATTGAACCCTTGTGTATTTACCCTTAACTGTCTACTATGTACCTAAGTCTTACTTGATTTTCTTTCCTTAAATATGTCATGCTTTTTACCTTTGGCTAATTACCCCTTAATTAAGAGAAGAATTGTTGATTTTGTGCCTGACTGATTCTGTGGCTTCCTTAATTGTTGAAGACTGATTTCCTTTACCTTATTTTTTATTCTGCTCTCGACTACTATATATACTCTCCTCTCTTCTCACTTCCGAAAAAGAACAAAAAATTCATTGCTCTGAACTTCTCTTACACACAAAACATACTCAGTGTTCTCTCTTATTTTCTACACAACCTCTCTCGCTTTCCTTGTTGACTACTGATTACTCAGTCGGCTGAAAGCCAAGACTAAGTGATTTAGGCTGATTTACTATCCTTTACATTGCTACCTGCTTTGGTCTGCATACTGTTGCTCACTTTCTCTGCATACTACTGCTCACTACTGCTCTATATTATCTCATCCTCGACTGGTATGCCCTCTATTTGATTTACAGCTCTCAAAACAACATGTTTTTATACATACTGCACTTTATTTTGTTTCTTCTATGCTTTTACTTATGGTTCTGTTGTTCTTGTTGTAACTAGCATGTCTCTTTGATTTCCCTTTCCCTTTAGTCTGATGTGTCTCTGGCTTTCCCTTGTGTGATCCACTATGACTTTGTTTGATTCCTATGAAGCTAGCATGCTTGTTTTGTCTATGTGCTTATCTTTCCTCTTATCCCAGCATGACCAATGTTTTCTTATATGTTTTCATCCTCTGCCTAACATCTATCCCTACAAACTTGTACCCCTCCACCTAAGTGTTATATGATCTAATGTGTGACTCTGACTGACACTTAATGATGTTGGACTCTGGCATGAACACTATGTGATAACTATGCTGTAACTCTAGTCTAAGGGCTAATTGTGTATAAGTTTACTTCTGCCATGTGATTTATCTGTCCCCAGTCCCTATTCCTACTTGTGTTTGCTTCCTAAACTCTACATGTCTTCTGAGTTGTAATTGTCCTGTTTCTTTCCTTTCGTTTTCAAAACTTGTTTTTTATAAAACAAACTCCCAGTTGTTCTCTGTAACTATTTTCTTAAAAAACTGGTATTTCAAACCCAACTCTTTTAAACTCTATCACACCCAATTCTTAGAAAGTAGGTTCTGCCCCCCTTTCGTGTAAGCATTGCTTTGGGTATCTCTGTATACCCACTGAACTCTGATGCACAAGGCTGGGAGTTCCACACCGCACTTGTTCAATTTTTGATAGTGTTTGGGTGTTGTTATTGGCCAAGGACCCCAATAGGCCCTTAGGGAGGTTTGTCGCACCCAAACCATGGCAAAAGGCTGTGAAACTCGAAAGAAGTGAGGTTGGAAGAATTGGTCCTGGTTGAAGGCTCCATATAGAGTAGCTTCTTATTTTATTCTTCATTATGTAATTCAGCTATCATGGTTTGTAATAATTTATAAACGAATGATTGGGGGCTATAGTGAAATGGGTGGGGATTATGCATGTTTGGTTTAATTAACGGATAGAAAATATGTCTATAGGACTTTACTTACTTATTTGTGCAATAGAAACCATGTGTAGGACATGCATCTTGCATATAGATATCCTATTTAGGATCTTTACTTTTAGATTATTATACTCACTTTGTAATTAATGAGTAATTAACAAACAATTGTTTAAAAAAATTGCTACTGCATTTAGAGACCATGTTTAGGAGCTTATGTGCATTAGATATCATGTTACTTAGGACTTTTGTTTCATCTGGTTTGTAATTACTGAACGCCTCACCAGTTGCTTATTTAATGACACAAATTTGGGCTAAACCGCATCTTTTTTTTCTTTTTGATTATAAAAAAACTGGATTAATATGCATGTTCACCTCTAAGGTAATTAGGCATTGAATAAGACACACCTAGGAAATCTTTAGGCCTAATACAAATCGATTAATCATGCTTCAGACTACTCAGCCTCTTTTAACTTATGAACTCAAATCCTTGTTTGCTTCTATAAAATTTATTCTGTTACAACTCCAGTCCCATTTTTATAACCTCGGAATCGTGCCTCTGTTTATCATGCTTTCTTACTGAATTGTTTGCTTGTCCAGAATCGTGCTTTGGTAGGTTACTACAATACTACTACTATTTTTGAAGTATGTTTTAAACAAGTTTATCTATACTTTTTTTACCAATTCCTGAACTGCTGCAACTTACTGCCATCTTTTATTCACCTTTCTGAAAATCAGACATTCTTCAAGGCACTTAGTTTTAAATCTTATGCTTCTTCTGCAATTTATCTTCTCCGACCTTCCGGTTTTGAACTCGTTTTAGACCTTAAATGTGTTTGAGACGTGCTAATTACATGTTTATTTGTAGAGGGATCTGTGAGCCTCTTATTTGCCTTTGCATGTTCCCCTTTATGTGAAGTCCCACTTGTTATGTATGTCGCCTAGTATTTTGTCCTTTAAACCTGAGGGTTCAGCCTAGACCTTGCCTTGCAGGAATAGTAGTCCTAAATACCCTCTAGGACTTATAGGACGGGAAGGGTAATAGCACGCAATAAGCATTCGTGACCGATCCACGCGTTCAAATAACCTTTACGGGGTGGGAAGGGTAGACATGGAGGTGATGATCGCACGATAACACAATGCGTACGATTGGTTACTGGTGTTGTGTGGATGATCCATGTGCTTTATAAACCTAGGACCCCCTCTCCTTTATATAACTTAGTTTAATACCAATAAATTTTGTCTTTTATACTACTTAAAACTCTTAATTTTATTGCATTATCCCTTCTAAATTCCCTTTTACTTACTCAATAGCCTGACTAATTTTCTGCATTTAGATTCTCCCTTAAACAAATTATAGATTTCAACATGCTTGCTACATACCTATTTGCAATCCTTATGTGTAAATTTATTTGTATACTTGTTTACATTAAAGTCACAACATAGCATGGCCGGGAACCACACTAGTGGATCTTGAGGGGTGCCTAACACCTTCCCCTCGAGATAATTTCTAGCCCTTACCCAAACTCTGATTTTCAAATTCAAAAATCTCAGTGTCCTAATGCACTTAATCATTAGGTGGTGACTCTTCAATTCCAAAAAACCCAATTCCCAAACGGGAATAGAGTTGTCCTCCCAAATGTCGAAAACCCGATTTTGCTTTAGAAAAAGGGGGCGTCGACAACATGGCGACTCTGCTGGGGACTCTTTAGGCTTCTACCACTGCATGTTATATGCGACTTTACTGTTTTCTTTATTGCTTTGTTTAATGCCTTTATTTGAAACTGACTTGTCTTTTTTGTTTTTTTTCGTTTAACGCTTTCATTTACTGTTTTCCTTCAATACTGTTGTATATTTTTTTGAGCAATTATTGTAATCATTATGAACATGAAAATACATGGCAATTTGTTTCATTCTTGTAATTGCATCTTCAACATCATATTCCACTCATGCCAAACTAATACCATAGCAACGCTTGATGAGTTGTTGCGCTCTTCCAATATTATTACCCCCTAAATTTTGGCAAAGGCGTATTTGCGATAAAACTAGTCGATCAGCGGTGCAGTAGACGGTTCCGTGCCTTTCCCTCTTGAGTTGTCCGCTCAAGGGTACCGGTCTAGCACCCCATAGAAACCTTATTCTATTTAACTGTACATGCATCACTGTCAAACCTAGTCGAGTCAGTTATGTTGTCCACGTAATGACTCTTTATGATAGCCTTATCCAATGTCCACTTGGTTCCCCTGGAACACAAACGGACAACACCATACTCTGTGCATTTATTTTGAGAACTAAATGCTGTTTATGCCAATTGTTGATTTAAATAGTCGAGTCCAGCGGGGGTAAGGGACTAACGCTTTGTTTTGCAGAAAATGAGGCACGAAATCCCCAGATTCAGCATGGTAACCAGTATTCACCCGAGGTTGCTAAGATGGTGGGAGGACCTTAATTCCAGTGACTGGACTGTTGTCCGCAAGTATTTGGAAAACTTACCCTCTCTTTTGGAAATTCAGCAAGACAACAAAATCATAGAGGCTGCGACCTTATTCCGGGACAATGATAAATCGGTATTTCAATTTGGGGACCTTGAAATGACCTCTCTGCTCAAGGAAATAGTAGGGTTAGCCGGTATTCCTTGGGAGACTTCGGGTTTGCTCATGCCAGAAAATCGCAAGGGTAAGGGTTTCTTCAAAATGATGGGGTTGAAAAATGCAGATTTGACTTATTTGAAGGACTTCTATATTCCTTTCAACTACCTGTATTAGAGGTACGGTCATAGCAAATCCTACCGCACCTATCCATATGAATTCACCCTCACATCATTGGGGCATATCCACAGGAGAGTTTTCGTCTTCATGTTCTGCTTCCTGGGAATGATAGTGTTTCCCATGAAGAAGGCTAGGATCCATACTAGACTAGCAATGGTTGCCAAGACACTAATGGAGGGGATTGAAGGGCAACCTTTCAGCATAGTGCCCATGATTGTTGTAGAGATCTATCGAGCTTTGGAAAATTGTCAACGAGGGGCCAGTCATTTTGAGGGTTGCAACTTATTACTCCAACTATAGCTTATAGAACATATCCAAAAGGGTCGATACCGTCAAGAGCTTCCGTGAAGGCCGTGGAATGATCACATAGCCTTTTACCACACCAATAGAATGAACTATATGCCTGACATGTTTACTCGGCCGTGGAATGCTCGAGGATGGGTAGAGTTGTTTGAAAACTTGAAAGAAGACAAGGTGCAGTGGATGTTCGAATGGTTCCCCACTGGAGAGTTCATCATCCTCTCTCGGTACGCTCCATTCCTCTTACTCATTGGTCTGAGGGGAACATATCCCTATGTCTCTTTCTGAGTCATGAGTTAGGCAGGGAGGAAGCAAGTAGTACCAAAGGTTGAGAAGATAAGTCATTTCAGGGCTGATTTCCAAGACGACGATAGCCCATAAAAATGTCAAGCTCAACACATGTGGAACAGCAAGATCATCCTAGAAAGGGATTCCATAGAGCCTGACAGATATCATGCCAGCTACACTTTATACTATCCAGGTTGGCTAGAAGAAGATCATGCTAGGTTAGGACAGCCCGGGTCTGTTCGAGGTCACAGGGTCATCGACGAAAGGGCTGAGATACAGGTTAAGTACAATCAGTTGCGCAAAAGGATCAGGGAGTGCGAGAGTGAGCATCAGAAGATTCAAGAGGCCAATCAAAAGTTGATCGAGGAATGGAAGGATATGGCTGTCGGAGCCAACAAGCTCCTAGGGAATTTGGAGCGAGGATTAGTAGAGCTGCAAGGGAAGTTCATCCGGAGGATCGAGAATTGCCAAAACGCCGAGGCAAATGAAGGAGGACATTTGGCTAGGGCTTATCTGCTGCTGGGATTGCGTGAGCTGGTGACACTGTTGGATAGAGCCAAAGATGTCAAGTCTGGGGAAGGTCCTTCTGGGACCAAATAGTTAGGAGTTTCTTTTCAAATATCTCCATTGAAATGTAATAAGGCCAATGTCCATTAGTGACATTTTTTTTAATGCAATTTTAGTGTCGTTTTGGGATTCGTCTTATTTTTATCAATAAAATGAGGCATTTAGCATTATATGTTCTCCAAATCAACTTGTCGCTAGGCCTACCTCGAGCACAACGAGGCACCCAATTTAGGACATGAATTATATTTTTATGCTATGTGTTTAAATATTGCAATATTTTTCTCAGAATCCGTACTAACTTGTTACCTTTTTGTTTTTACTTTTATTTTTTATTCCCCTCCCCAAAAGGTTAGTTCGTGCATTCTGGCATCGTCATCCTACTCCACAAGATCTAAGGGCCCTCCACCTCCTCCTCCTCCAAGTCCTATGAAAAACAGGGGCAAAGCAAAAATGGAAGATTTGAACAACGTCAGAAAAGAGAATTCAGTTGAAAGGGTAGAGGTTCCTCAGGGTATTCAGGTGTCCAAAGAAAGTGTCGCTCAGCTCGAACAAAAGTTACTGAAATTTCAAGAAGAACTAGACCAAGTTTGGAACTTGGCAAGTCTGTCATTCTCCTTCACAACTTCAGTTATCAACTTTCCCAATGCTCAACACCCCATACCTATACAGAATATCCCGAAGCCGCAGAAACAACCCGCTACTCATCAAAATTGCAACACATGTCACAACAACACTCCATTCCTCATCCCTGAACCATCAAGTGATCATCCCCACCACACTTCCATCTATGTGGAAACCATTCCATAATACACTCAACCCAATACAAACACACCAGAGTCTGATAACAAAGACTCTCTCATTAAGAACCTGGCTGCCGAGCTCAAGAAATTGACTAGCTAAGTCCAGGGCGTTGAAGGGAACAAAGGCATTGAAGGGATGAATTATGAAGATCTTTGCATTCAGCCAGACGTCAAACTTTTTGAGGGGTACAAATCTCCCAAGTTTGAAATGTTTGACGGCTCAGGGGATCCTAGAGTCCATTTGAGGACATACTGTGATAAGCTGATTGGCGTAGGAAGAGATGAGAAGATTCACATGAAACTCTTCATGAGAAGTTTGAAAGGCGATGCACTATTTGGTACGTTAGCCAAGATCCCAAAAAGTGGACGAGTTGGGTTGGAATGGCGTCCGATTTCATGGACATGTTCAGGTTCAATACAGAAAATGCATCAGATATCTTCTACATCCAGAATTTGAAAAAGAAACCCACTGAGACATTCCGCGAGTATGCTACTCGGTGGAGATCCGAGGCTGCTAAGGTCAGGCCGGCCTTAGAGGAAGAACAGATGAACCGATTTTTCGTCCGAGCTCAGGATCCGCAGTATTATGAGAGGTTAATGTTGATAGAAAGCCAGAAATTCTCCGAGATCATCAAACTAGGAGAAAGGATTGATGAAGGAATTAAGAGCGGTATGGTCACTAATTTCGAGGCACTGCAGGCCACAAACAAAGCCCTACAATCTGGTGGAACGTCCAAGAAAAGGGACGTGAGTGCCGTGATGGTCGCACAAAGAACCAAGTCCCCAGTAAAATACCAAGCCTACCCGGTACCCCCTCTCACATACCAGCCTATTCCCAATTACCAAGCACCCCCCTTACCAAATTCCATCACCAGCTTACCAATCATCTCCTACCTCACCAAGATATTCCCAACCTGCACCCGTCTACCAAGCCTATAATGCTCACTACCAATCACCTCCCACCCGCCAAAACTTCCCCAGGCCATGCCCTAACTTCGAGCGTAGACCTCCCAAGCAATAAACTACCATCGCCGAGCCAATCGACCAATTATATGAAAAACTTAAAGCAGCTGGTTACGTCACCCCAATCCCTGCCATAACTCTAGAAAATCCTTCCCAGTGGGTCAATCCAAATAAAACCTGTGCGTACCATTCCAGCATGAAAGGGCATACCATTGATAAGTGCCGATCTCTGAAAGACAAAATCCAAGCTCTAATTGACAACAAAATCATCGTGGCCAAAGAACCTGCTCCTAATGTTTGAAACAATCCCTTGACTTATCATAAGGGTGGTGGTGTGCACATGATCGAGGTAGAAGATGATTGGGACCCTAAGGGGTCAATTGGATTAATTGCTGAAGGTGACGAGCCCAAGAAACTGACCGTCACATTGAATCCAATTGTAGTCCAGATCCAGCCCTCTGGGGATGCTGAATTAAACATGTCTATGCCTCTCGAGCTTGAAACACCGTCATCCAAAAGGACCACAGAGCCGATTGAGGTGGAGTTTGGGTCTTTAAAAGTACCATTTGAAGATGTTGTGTTGCCACCCAAAATGAGAGTGCCCATTCTTGTAGCGATGTCAGCAGTAACGCCATTCCATACACATGCCATACCTTGGGATTACACCGCTGAGGCAAGAAAGAAGAGAAAAACTAGGTCTGGAGAAGCGATCGCAGCACACGGTATGACCAGGACTGGCAGAATTTATACTCCAGAGCACTTAGTTGAATCAAGTAAGCAGGCCTCTGGACGACCTATTGAAACTAGACCTGATGATCTCTGGCGGAAGATACAGGTGAAAGAGTACTCAGTTGTTGATCAATTAAATAAAACACCAGCGCAGATCTCCATTCTAGCTCTACTACAGAGCTCCGAGGCACACAAGAACGCCCTGATGAAGATACTGAGCGAGGCATACATACCCATCAATATAACTGGGGGAGAGATGGCAAATATGGTCGGGCAGATATTGGAGAGTCATAAGATCACTTTCCACGAGGATGAGTTGCCCCCTGATGGTTTAGGACACAACAAAGCATTGCACATCACTGTGCAATGTGAAGACTATTTCATCACCAGAACTTTGATTGATAGATGGTCCAGCCTCAACATTTGTCCTTTGGTGACCCTCAAAACACTGGGGAAAAGTCTGCATGAAATCAAGGGTGGGGCTATCAACATCAACGCTTTTGATGGCTCCAGAAGGTCCACTGTTGGGGAGATCAGTTTATGTCTGCAAATGGGGCAAACTTGGTTCGATGTCGATTTTCAAGTAATAGACATCCCGGCATCCTACAACTTATTACTAGGGCGACCTTGGATCCATGCCACTGGAGCCGTAGCCTCAAATCTGCACCAGGTAGTAAAGTTCGAGTGGAATCACCAAGAGGTGATTATTCATGGTGACGGGAGTAACCCCATATACAGTCGCCAAACCATCCCAGCGATTGAAAGGATAAGGAAGCTAGGAGGAGAAACTTACCACCACATGGAGCGAGTCAACTCCGTGGACAAAGATAAATGGTGGGATAACAAGATAGAAAGTATACTGAATTGGAGCGGGTATGAACCTGGCAAAGGGCTCGGCAAGAACCTCCAGGGAATCACCAAGCCTATCAAACTGAAGAAGCATGGCACCACTTTCGGGTTAGGGTATGGATATACTTGGGAAGAATTCCAGAACAAGTCGCCACCATGGCGCGGCCCCTACTATCCGCTGGAGCACCCGATACCCCGCCTAGAACAGACTTTCCAGCCGACTGACATCATATATGGGTCAGAGGAAGATGAAGCATTAGCAGCAATGAAGAACCTGTTCTTAGAAGGTGACAATATGGACTGTCACGTCATTCTCGATGAGGAAGGAGAGGAAGAACCTTCCATACAGGCAGTGAGCCGAGGAGAGCGCCTCAACAATTGGTCCATCAGAACCACCAAGGCCCGGAGAGCTTCGGGGTAGCAAGGCCGAACAAAGCATTATGCATTATTTTTTACTTTTCGCTAGTTGATTTCCCTTCAATATTATATTTGAATTTTTAAGAGAGCTCCGATGTTCAAAACAATTTTTTGGCATTTATCAAAGCATTTCAGTTTTATATAAATCTCGCTCTTATTATTTCTTTTCTCTGCCATTTACCTTACTTTATACAGCATTACTATTACGTATCTTGATGAATCGATGAATGTGACATGCAACAAGATAACGCAACAAACGGACATAGACTCAGAAGAGGATGAGATACCAGAAGAGGTCGTTAAAGAGATTGAGGATTTTGAGAATAGACCTAAATCTAAGTTGGACAAAACTGAGGTTATCAACTTGGGGGATACAGAGAATGTCAAGGAAATGCGCATCAGTGTTCATCTGTCACCATCAGAAAATGAGGAGTACACGGAGTTCTTAAAAGAATTTGAGGACATATTTTCCTGTTCATATGATGATATGACCGGTCTCAGTACATCTATTGTAGCTCACAAACTTCCAACAGATCTGACATGTCCGCCGGTAATACAGAAGCTTAGAAAGTTCAAGCCAGACATGACTTTGAAAATCAAGGAGGAAGTTACCAAACAATTCAAAGCCAAGGTCCTCAGGGTGGTGGAATACCCGACATGGTTAGCCATTATTGTGCTAGTACCGAAGAAGGATGGGAAAGTCAGAATCTGTGTCGACTACCGGGACCTCAACCGGGCCAGTTCGAAAGATGATTTCCCATTGCCAAATATACACGTCCTGATTGACAATTGCGCCAAGCACGAGCTGCAGTCATTCGTCAATTGTTTTGCTGGGTACCATCAAATATGGATGGCGAATAAGACACGGAGAAAATGGCTTTCATTACACCATGGGGACTGTATTGCTACAAGATGATGCCGTTTAGATTAAAGAATGCTGGGGCCACCTACATAAGGGCCATGACTACTATTTTCCATGACATGATACACAAAGAGATCGAGGTGTATGTAGATGATGTCATCATCAAATCCAAGAAAGCCATTGACCACATGGAAGATTTAAGAAAGTTCTTCAACAGATTGAGAAGGTATAACCTGAAACTGAATCCCGCCAAGTGCACTTTCGGGGTTCTAGCCGGAAAATTGGTTGGGTTCATCGTAAGTCGATAGGGAATAGAACTCGATCCATCAAAGGTCAAGGCCATTCAAGAATTACCACCTCCAAAGAACAAAAAAGAGGTTATGAGTTTCTTAGGGAGACTCAACTACATCAGCCGGTTCATAGCCCAGTCCACCGTCATTTGTAAACCTATCTTTAAGATGTTGAAGAAGGACGCCGCCACTAAATGGACTGATGATTGTCAGAAAGCCTTCGACAGAATTAAGGGATACCTATCAACGCTGCCAGTTCTGGTTCTTCCCGAACTGGGTAGACCGCTATTGCTCTACCTTGCAGTACTGGATGGAGCATTCGGGTGTGTTTTAGGACAACATGATGAAACGGGGAGAAAAGAGCAAGCCATCTACCATCTCAGCAAGAAGTTCACCCCGTACAAGGCCAGATATTCCCTGCTAGAACTCAACTGTTGTGCTCTGACTTGGGTAGCTCAAAAGTTGAGGCATTGTTTCTGTGCCTATACCACTTATCTCATATCAAGGATGGATCCGCTGAAGTACATCTTCCAGAAGCCCATGCCCATGGGCAAGCTGGCCAAATGGAAAATTCTGTTGAGTAAGTTTGATATTGTCTACGTGACTCAGAAAGTGATCAAAGGACAAGCACTAGCCGATCATCTTGTCGAAAACCCCGTGGGCGGAGAATACGAGCCTCTAAAGATGTATTTTCCCGATGAGGAGGTTTCTTTCATAGGAGAAGACATTGTAGAATCCTATGATGGCTGGAGAATTTTTTTCGATGGGGCAGCAAACTTTAAAGGCGTTGGCATAGGAGCAGTCCTAGTATCGGAAACAAGTCAGCATTATCCGGTGTCTGCCAAACTCAAGTTCCCGTGTACCAACAACATGGCCGAGTACGAAGCCTAGATCTTAGGGCTCAAGCTGGCCATTGATATGAACGTTCAGGAGTTACTAGTGATTGGGGATTCAGACTTGCTCACACATCAGGTTCGAGAAGAGTGGGCAACCAAGAATTCCAAGATACTCCCATACTTGCATCATGTACAAGAATTGAGG
>MU757174.1:684-31733 GCA_026770625.1 Nicotiana glauca
CTTTTTCCTCGATTCGGGATTCAAACCGGTGACTTGGGACACCATAAATCTCTCAAGTGGCGACTCTGAATCTTAATAATAAATCCCGTTTCGATTGTCCTTTAATTGGAAAAAACTCCCTTCCACCATGCCCTTCGTGGGGTGCGGTAGAGTCGAAAGGAGGTGTGACACCAACAATGAAAAAATAGAAAGAGGAAGGAAAAACTCGTAGAAGAATTCCTCGTCTTGATGTCTCTGCCTCCTTAGGTCGAATCTCCGGTCTCATTGGCCTCTTTAGGTCTAAATTATGTCAAAAGTATGTCCAACCCCTTAAAATACCATTTTTCTATGTATATATATCATGTAGGGTCAGGACCAAATAATTATACCTTCTCTTATACTAAAAAAGGATAATTTTTCAGGTCTATACGCTCACGGTCGCGGTCCAGGCACGGTCCGGGCGCGGCATTTTCCCAGTGCACTGCCTCAGTCCGCATCTAGGTATGCGGTCGCAGTTTTGACCGTGTTTTTCACCATGTTCCATTTGGATTAGAAAAACTTAAAATATGAAAATTGTAGGTCTTTGAATTAGCTTTCCAACCGTATATTATATAGACAAAGTGGAGTTTAGAGCAAAGAGTTATGTCTATTTTACTAGAGAGTGCGCAATATTTCGTCTCGAGTCTTCGTTTGTTCTTAGCTATCAAATTTGACCCCCGAACACGATCCCAGCTTAATTCCTTGGGATTTTACTCAGACTTCAAAGCTCCAAATCACTAGAATTCATTCCATAACATATATATAGCTCGGAATCACTCCTACAAGGTATAAAACACACCATTAGTGCAAAACACTAGCGATTAAAGCTCAAACGCAACTAAAGTGCAGTAAATTAGAGTGTAATAATCGACTAAAATACACAATTATAGCCTATCATCAACACCCCACACTTAAACCATTGCTCGTCCTCGATTAATCAAACTACACTTTATATAGACACGACATTTTTAAACAATTCTCTTAACTCATCACACCAAGAGTATTTAAATAGACTAAGCACAAAAGCGTAACATCTTCAACTCAAGATATGACTCACAAGTACCACGCATTAATCACAACTCACCCACTTACTCTACCATAGAGGTCACTGACATTATCTTTCCTTTATAAACAAGTGCCCTCACACGACAAAAGAGAGTAGTTCCATACAATAAAATTTAAGAACACTTAGGAACTCAAGATAGAAAGAATTCACTCACTCTCAGAAATAACATTCATATGCCACAAAATATGCACCATAGGCTTGCTCGTAGTGTACTATCCTACTAATCAAGCTCATTTAGTCTAGATCAAATAGGATTTTATTTGCTTGTAATGTAAGCTGCGGGAGGGGTATGATACATTTAAATATAAGAGTGACTACACCTCTCTAAGCACTTTAATACATATACTTTAATATTCAAACCCCATACTTATGTCAAACAAAACTCCACCTTCATCTCAATGTATATTATCCCATTCTTATTTAAGCACACTTACATCAAAAGCCACTACTTATCAAGGAATATTTTTTCACAACAATCCAACTATTTGTTTTTCAATTTAAGTGGCTCTTACTTTTTTAAAACAATGCACCTTTCTCCTTATAAATTAGTTCCACTCAAAAGCCAAACCAACCACCCCACACTTTAACTTTTACAAAGTTCATAAATAATTCAAGTGCTCTTGAAATGTTACAGTGGTTCAAATAGATATTTAATTCAAACAAATAGGTAAGGATTGTAATGTGGTAGACAAAGGAACATGATTACAGGCTCAAAGAGGTTAACTACGATACATAACAATTAGGCGGGTAAAATATACATATCTGGCTCAACAAAAAAATGCATATATCACTTCCAAGACTGAATAAAACTACTATTTTGCTTTGCAAACACAAAAGACAAGTTCTAGACATTAAATGCACGCACAGAATAACCAAAACCTTACACAAACACATGGTACATAACTCATCCATTTTTATCAAGACACTCTAGTCAAAGTAGTCAAGCAAATTTAAGATCATATTATTTAAGGTACTTATACAAGAGTAAAAAACTGAGCCTAAGCGTCGCAACCAGAGTACTTACTATTCTCAAGTCATAACAAATTAAGAGATATTGTTGCAATTCAATTCATCTCACACTAGCTCCTACTCTTAAAAAATAAAATTAACTACACCCGGTTCAAACAAAACCCTTGGAAAAGAACCGCGACACAAAGAAAAACCAAGGGGGAATTGATACACTACCTAACAAAAGAATTATTTTTTCTTTAGACTTAAATCTCTCAAGAAAATTGTCTGATAGATCCATTGTCCGGAAAAGTCTTCTATTTTAAAAAAAAATTACTCAACTAAACTAACACAACCAAAATAGCATAGAAAGTCACCTAGACAATATCCTCCTCCCACACTTTAAATTATGCATTGTCCCCAATACACATTCATACATATAATAGGGTAAAAGGAACTCCCTGGTAGGCCAAAGGCCGAAGCACTAGCATCTCATGGGGTACTCAGACTTCTCCCAGGCTTGGTCCTTTGTACGGGTAGCTCATACATAGTTCCAACCATCTGGTTTGTTGTTGCATCTTTCCAATGGCTTTGCGTTCCATGCTCTTAAAAATAAAAAAATTGACACTACAAGAATAATACAATAATTAAAAATAAAAAAATAAAGCTGGGTTGCCTCCCAACAGGCGTTTGATTTAACATCGCGGCTCGACGTGAATCACTTTTTGCCTCCACCCCGAGCTTATGAATTGAACCCCAAGTTTTGATTCAAGATTATGATTATGGTCATGGGGCGGTGGAAAGAATCTAACTGGCCCAAGGAAATAATGTAGTATTCTGCACTCCTTGGCCTTTGTATGAGGTATGGAATCCTGACTTTCTGGCACGAAGAATTCCAGAATATATGCACCTTGTTCCTCATTCCTTGACTCTTCAATTGGTTCGGATGACTCTATTTCCATATCATCATCTAAACATAATGTGATAAAATGCTTGGAGTATGGACTAATGCGCTCAAACACATGAACTTCAAGACCTTCAACATCCTCAACATCAATGATAATAGAGTCAACAAAATTTATATCCTAAAAGTCTTTGGCCGGTCTAGTCTCACTTCTTCAACATTGACATTCTCAAATTGCAGTTGGCTAGGTTGTTTATGTTTTGCTCTGACCTCCCCAATTAACACCTCAAATTCATGCTCTTCTTGGCTACTATCCTGAATATTGGCTTGTTGAGGATTAAAAGCTCCAACAACTTGACTCAATTGAGTCTCCAACTTGCGAATAGTTGCCTCTTGCCTTTCTATCTGCAATTGTTTTTCATTATTTTGTTTCAGAAGGCACTTTAACATATCATTGATCTCCTTCAGGTATGCATCCTCAGGTTCTTTGTTCCTGTTAACTTCACAAGAAAATGTAGAACCATCATAGTAAGGGGTTGGGGGAGGATAAGAAATATAAGCACAACCATAAAAGTGACCATTTTTACCACACACACACATAACACACATTCCATAAATAAGATTGAGTTGGTACACATAACTTGCTCTCAGGAACATTTTGAAAATTTTGCCACCGGTGGTTTCCTTCACAATATGTATGGAGATCAATAGTAGAACTATCTACACCTAAATTCCTGTAATTCCAAGATGTCATGTTTTTCAAATCAACAACTATAAAAAAAATATAAAAAAAGTTCAATCTTGAACCCTAGCACTATATACAGCTACAACTATACAGTTAGTTCCCCAGCAATAGCGCAAAATTTTGATCACGCTTAACTCTATTCCTAAAAAGGATAAGCGGTCGCTGGACATATAATCCGATTTATAAGTCCAAAGTCGAATCACACAGAGAAATAAGGCTTAGCTGCAGTTGTTCAATATTGCTAAGAACCACAAGTCCAAACAATTTCCTAATTATAGAGATTATAATATTTATTTCTAACTAATTAACTAACACTATTATAAAGCAGTAACATTATCAACTAACAATGATGAAATTTGAGACAAAACTAAGGAGGTCTAGAGTTATAATTTCCCCAAATGTTGAAATCCTTCCCGCCATGTTCCCAACAATTTTGCCTATGTATTCTCTACTGATCGTGAGCACTTTAGGTGTCGTAATTTTCTCTCTAGCAACTACAACAATTTACTAGACATATTCTTTCGAACTGCGCTAGTTGGCTTTATCTAACCGCTCATTATGACCACGTCAAGGCTTTGCTATTTTTAAACCTACCTTTAAACCCGCTTGATAGATCTTAAATACTCTTTCCATATGTTTTGATGATCTAACAAACTTACTGTTAAGAACCAGATAGGGAACCTGACCTACTTGGATTGCTGCATCTCTAACGGATTCCAGCTAAAGGTGAATGACAAGTCGGGATTCTAACATGTTTTATGCCACTACTTGCCTATGATTTGGTTATAAATTGCTACAAAATAACCCCAAAATGCTCACAATTTATACCTGATTGCAGGTTTGATCGACAAAATGACAAAGGTCAAAGATCGGCTCAAAAAGGAGTGAAACCTGCTCAAGTGTCAACGACTAAGTGAATTGAGGGAAAGAGTACCTAGTGCGGACCTCGCAAAAGCGAATGCGGCCGCACTAGAAAGTTCAGAGAATTGTCATATTCAAGTCAGAGGTAACGCGGGCACGGTACACGTCTGCGCGGTCCACGGTCTACGGTCAGGCTCTGTGGCCACGCTACACTTCTCCGCGGTCAGGCTCCGCGGCCGCTCTACTCTTTTGCGCGGTCCATGGAGTAGAGATTCAGAGAGTTAATATTTTGACAATTTCAAGTAATGCGGTCCTCTCTCCTTTATGTGCAGCCGTGCCAACCTCCACCGCGGCCGCAGTGCTCTTCCACGCGATCCGCGGTCCTTAACTTCAGAGAAGTAGAAATCAGAAGTCCAAGAGCCAGTGCGGCCGCGGTCCTTTTTGCACGGTCCGCACTTACCCCGCATGGGTATTTTTGTCCAGTTTTTCTAGCCTAGTATAAATAGAACATTTTACCATTTTTAGGTTAAGTTTTATATTCTGAACGCAACTGAGCTCGTGAGACCCGATATTGTAGCCATTTTTGGCACTTTTGCTCTTTATTATTGTAGTTTCTTTTTAGTAATTAATTAATATGCTTAGTTCTTCATCTATTTCTTCAATTTCTGTATCTAACATGAGTAGCTAAACCCATTAGCTAGGGTTGTGGTTCAACCCTAGTGTGGGTAATTGATGGGTGTGGCCATCTAGAGTTAGATTGATATTTAATGTTTGCTATTTGGGTTGATTTTATATTTTAATTTCGAATTTATGGTTGCAAACATAGATTCAAGCTTAATGGGTTTGACTCTCCTTGAGAAAGAGAGTTTATGACCCCAAAATTGACCCAACAAGGAATTGGGATGGACTCATGAGAAATGATAGTCCTAATTAACAGGTTAAATCTCGAGGGAGTAATCACCCTACTTGAACCCTAGTTTCTTGATCAAATTGGCCTACCCAATTGGTCTTGAGAGAGTCAATTGGGAAAAATTACTCTCTCAATCGAGAGGTGTGAGAGTGGGTACAATTGTGCAACGATTATAGCATAAGCCCCAAATATATAAATCTATCCTTAGTAACTTCTACCCGTCGATTAGCCACCTAGCTAGTGTCACGACCCTAGTGCCTTTCTCTATATTAAATACAACTTATCAATATTCTAGTAGTATAATTTGGTTTCAATCATTAGCTTTATAATAGAAGTTATAAAAAATTCAAAAACCAACAATGTTTGAAGTGACATTAGGAGTACAAACACATCTCTAGACTAGACAGAAAATCCAACTCCACTACTAGCTCCTTGAGGAAATTGATCCCGACCTCTATTCGGGTAAAAGCTATTGCGAACCGCTCTTCCTACCTTGGTGTAGCGTTGAGTTAGCAGTGACCACTTTTTGGCGTCGTTGCTGGGGAGCTTACGGTGCTGACTATCTGTTTAGCTAGTTTTGTGTTATGCTTCTCTTTCCTTCTTGTTTACTAATTTTGTTTGTGTCGGTCAATCAGGTACAAATGGCTTTCAATGCAAATGACCCTCTCGGCAGTGTGATAGCGGGGGAGGATGTAGAGGATCTAGAACAAGATGAGATCTTACCTCAAGCTCAAAGAAGAGGCAGAAATGCCAATGCAAATGCTAAGCCGAATGAGAATTTTCCAGACCCCCCTCCGCCACCGCCGAGAGTGGCCCCAAGAGTTCTTCCTAATCAAGGGTACGCCAGTGCTATTGTTCGTCCCCGAATTCGGGCAGGGAACTTTCAAATCACAAATGTCATGTTGACCTTGCTCGAGCAAAGAGGGTATTTTACGGGTGCCTCCGATCAAAATGCATACAATCACTTGAAGGGGTTCGTTGATACATGTTGGGGTAGCAAGGAAACAAACGTATATGAGGATGCATTTAGATTGAGGCTTTTCCCGTTCTCTCTTCGGGGTAAAGCATTGGATTGGTTAGAAAGGCTCCCCAATCATTCTATCACCACATGGGATGAATTGGCAGATAAATTTATTGGTAATTTCTTTTCTCCAAGACATATGGCGGCTCTTCGGGATGAAATTCTAGCCTTCAAGCAAGAGCCAACGGAACCTTTACACGAGATATGGGAAAGATATAGAACAATGGTGAAGGAGTGCCCTAATAACGACATGACTGAGGCAATGACACAACAAACTTTTTATCGGGGCATCAACACCACGAATCAGTGCATTGTGAACCAATTAGCCGGAAGGAACTTTATGAAACTTTCTTACCAAGAGGAATGTGATGTACTTGATGAAATGTCCAACACCTCTTCGTCATGGAAAAGTTGAGCAAATGTGCCCCAAGGTGACCCCACGGTCATCCGTTTGCAAAAGGAATTGCACGATCATGGCCAAGCTATTGCCGAGCTTACAACAATTATGAATCAATTGGTGAAGGCACAATTGCAACAAGTCCAAAACCCACACTAAGTCAATGCAATAGAAGGTATTTCTATGTTGAAAAGGAGGCAAAGAGGGCAACAACAACCTCAAGGTAGTTGTGAGCAATGTGACAACAACAATGATGGTGGTGGTTATTCAAATGAGTGCTATGAGGAGCAAAGCGAAGAATGTCAATATGTCAATAACTACCAAGGGAATAGAGGAAATCAACAATGACATCCCCAAGGAAATTGGGGTAATCAACAAGGCGACAGTAATTGGAACAATAACAACTAACAACAAGGTGGTGGCAATTGGAACAACAACAATCAAAACAACAATTGGGGTAACCAAGGTAACAATAAGGCAATTGGAATGGGAACAATAATAATTGGAGCAACAACAACAACAATCAAGATGGGCGGTATAATAGCGGAAATCAAGTCAATCGGGGGTAAGGCTTTCAAAGGCCCCCCATGTACCAACAACCGAACAATCCACCTCCCGTTCAATCTTATGGGTCTAGTTCTTCGGGTAGTGATATGGCAAGAATAGAAATGATGTTCGAACAAATGATGAAAAAGAACCAAGACTCCGATGCTCAATTGGCTTCCCATAATACCTCTATTCGAAATTTGGAGGTGCAACTTGGTCAAATCTCTCAATCGTTTAATACTCGACCTAAGGGTGCTCTACCAAGTGATACAGTAGTGAACCCGAAGGGAGGTAACAATCATATGATGGCGGTTACAACAAGAAGTGGAAGAGGCGGTGATGTGCATGCCTCGAATGAAAATAAAGTTGTTAATGATGATGTTGGGGTCCAAGAAGATGTGGGTCCTTTGATTGTTGATGATGTGGTTGCACCAAATGTGAACAATGATGTACTGATTGATATTGATGATGAGGTCGGGGTAGAGACTCAAGATGTCGTGAACCCATCTAGGGAACACGTAATTGACATGCCCGAGTCGGTTGTGCCAAATGCCAAGGCACCCTTGCCTAGGCCACCTCCACCTTACCCTCAATGGTTAGCAAATCAAAAAGGTGACAATCAATTCAAAAAGTTCATCGATATGATGAAGAGTCTTACTATCAATGTGCTGTTGGTGGAGGCACTTAAACAAATACTAGGGTATGCAAAGTTTATGAAGGATTTGGTAACAAAGAAGAGGTCGATGGAGTGTGAAATAATTAAAATGACGCATCAAATGAGTTTGCATTATATGGCCCCAAAACTCGAGGATCCCAGAGCTTTCAATATCCCGTGTACTATCAGAAGTGCGGATTTCGCCAAAGCCCTTTGTGATTTGGGGGCTAGCATAAATTTGATGCCATACTCGGTTTTCAAAACCTTGGGAATTGCGTAACCTCGAGCAACTTCGATGCGACTTCAAATGGCGGATCGATCATTAAAAAGACCTTTGGGTATAATCGATGACGTCCTTGTCCATGTTGATAAATTCATCTTGCCGGCCGCCTTTGTTATATTGGATTGTGAAGTGGACTTTAAAGTCCTGATTATTCTTGGGAGACCTTTCCTAGCTACAGGGAAGGATTTGGTTGATGTTGAAGTGGGTGAGTTGACGTTCTGAGTAGGAGATGAGAAGGTGGTATTCTATATTTGCAAATCAATGAGACAACCCAATAGCACGAAGGTGTGTTCATTTGTGGACATTATCACAGCTGTGATAATGGATGACATAAGTTCCATGATAAATGTTGAAGATCCTCTTGAAGCCGTGATTCTTAACATGGATGTCGATGATGATGCTAGTAGAGCGGAGTGCGTGAATGTATTGCATGGTATGGGTTCATATTCATATGAGCCTAGGAAGTTATCTTTGGATCTTGAAAATTGAAAAACTCCACCAACTAAGCCATCCATTGAGGAGCCACCGGCGTTGGAGTTGAAGCTACTTCCTCCACACCTCAGGTATGAATTTTTGGGTTCTAATTCAACTCTTCCAGTTATTCTTTCTTCTTGACTTACTAACTTGCAGGTTAAGGCCACTTTAGAGGTGCTTCAAAAGCGAAAAAGGGCAATGGGATGGACTCTGGCGTACATTCGGGGGATAAGCCCCGCATTTTACATGCATAAAATCATCTTGGAGGCGATGCAGGAAGTGGTAAAGAAAGAGGTTATCAAGCGGCTTGACGTCGGTGTGGTTTATCCAATATCCGATGGCTCATGGACCTCTCCGATCCAATATGTGCCAAAGAAAGGAGGGATGACGGTAGTTACAAATGAAAACAATGAGCTTATTCCCACTCAGACCATTACTGGGTGGAGAGTTTGTATGGACTACCGGAAACTCAACAAGGTGACCCGCAAGGATCATTTCCCCTTGCCATTCCTCGATCAAATGCTTGATCGCCTTGCGGGGAGAGCTTTTTATTGATTTTTGGAAGAGTACTCGGGCTACAATCAAATATTAATTGCCCCAGAGGACCAAGAAATGACCAATTTTACATGCCCCTATGGTACATATGCTTTCTCCCAGATGCCATTCGGGTTGTGCAATGCTCCGGCGACCTTCCAACATTGCATGATGGATATTTTTACCGATATAGTGGAAGACATATTGGAGGTCTTTATGGATGACTTTATTGTGGTTGGTGACTCTTTTGAAGAATGCTTGGTAAATTTGGATAGAGTCTTAGCTCGATGTGAAGAAACTAACCTCGTTCTCAATTGGGAAAAATGCCATTTTATGGTTGAAGAAGGTATAGTGTTGGGTCACAAGATTTCTAAGCATGGGATTGAGGTAGACAAGGCTAAGATCGAGGTGATTTCAAGGCTCCCTCCCCCCACTTCTATCAAAGGGGTGAGGAGTTTTCTTGGGCATGCCGGGTTCTACCGGCGGTTTATCAAAGATTTCTCGAAGGTTGTGAATCCACTTTGCAAGTTGCTAGAGAAATATGTCAAGTTTGTTTTTGATGAAAAATGCATGGATGCCTTTGAACTTTTAAAGCACAAGTTGACCACAACTATCACACCTCCTTTTTTAATACACCCCGTAGTAGGGGTATATAAGGGAGTTTTTCCAATTAAAGGACAATCGAAACGAGATTTATTTAATTAAAGATTCAGAGTCGCCACTTGGGAGATTTATGGTGTCCCAAGTTACTGGTTCAAATCCCGAATCGAGGAAAAGATTGACTCTGTATTACAGTTCGCGAACCAGAAATCCAGGTAAGGAATATGTTAACCCGAGAGAAGGTGTTAGGCATTCCCGGGTTCCGTGGTTCTAGCACGGTCGCTCAACTATTATATTTGGCATGATTATCTGATTTTTGAAAACATTTTAAACCTATGTGTAATTTTACTCTTTAACCGCTTTTATTTAATTAATTAAAGGAAGATTGCAACGTCATTAAAAATATGTTTCGAATCGCGTCACATAAATGCACCCGCAGTCCATAACACATTTTATCTAACGTTGAGATTTGGATTTGGGTCACATAAATGTGCACCCGAGTTTAGGAAAGTAAGTTATTAAAATAACGTGCCTAAAGCAACTATACGTTAGCAACTTTGCGAGGGCCATGAAAATTTGCTAAATGGCACGCCTCGAATACCAAGGATTTTTTTTTTTTAAATAATTAAATGAGGGCCGCGCATTTTAGATTTTATTTGGCACGGCACACCTCAATTTATTCTAATTTAAAGGTTTCTAAACTAATCCACGAGGGTCATAGACTACTTGTACTATAGTATGGCACGTCCCAACTAGTTAACAGCCCAATTAATTAACACTGTAGAAACTCCCAAGGCCCTTTTATGCCAAATTTAAACTCATGCTGCAAGAATAATTAAAAGGTCCAATCCTCCTTCAAACCTGGGCCCAAAAGGAAGCCCAATTACTTATTGTATACTACTGAATTGAAGATTTTTCAGGACTTGAATGGAATTACACATGGGGCCCGATATTTAAAATGAAAGCAGCTGCAATGCTGGGACCCAAGATTGAACCCCTGCGAGATTACAAAGCTGCACACGTGCCCATTAAAATTAGACACTGATCCTTTTGGGGTGCGTATGACAGCAAAGGCCTTTATTGCCTGCTTCTAAACGCTTTCAGGGTTTTGGGCTCAAGCTAAGCCCAAAGCTAACAAGGCAGAGTGAGATGTTAACATGCAGATCCTGGGTCAAACCCCTGCGAGTTCAAATTAATCTGACTATATAAATCGACACCCAAACTTATTATGCTAATTTGATATCCTTCAGTTAATATCAACAAGTTCTGTCCCTGAATTTGATTACTTGAACAGAGAGCAAATTAAAGAAACTGGTTTGTATGAAATTAGACAACTGATAGACAAATCAATTATATCTACCACGAATTCATGATTGGGCCTTACTCATCAACCAATTTGCATTTAACAAAGCACCACAACACTTTAAACATAATACAATCATTGTTAATAACTATTCTAATACAAAATCCCTTACAAACAAGAATACCTACTTCAACTAAGCATAAGGCTAAACTTCAGATATTTGGAGAAAAACATGTTGTTGTAGTACTTGATAATTCTCAAAATACCCTATACTTAACTAACAGGGCTTAATCACAAACCTTAGTAATTAAGTAAGCATTGCTCAACATGTGTAAACTAATTACTGTACTCCAACTAACGGTATTCAACATGAGACCCCCTTTTTGAAACATCAATGGCCAGAAAACTTAAACCACATGAGGACTAAAATAATAAATCAAGGTCCAAATACATCACGATTCTAATAGTCCAAAATTAATTACAACCTGAAGTAAAGCTTTTCAACAGATCAGAACCAACTCAACTTCCGTTTAAAATGAAGCTTTTTCAAAACTTTTCAGGAGTTTCTCACAAGGCACCCCTGGTGCTGAACAAACAAAACCACACTCATAATCTGCATTAATATGTATCTAACATCCATGATTATGGACTTAAAACCAAATATTCCAACTGATTAATCTATATATCACAGTCCACTTTTAACATATACTAAAGGTCTAAATGCTTCCAAATCAATTGCACCTCCATAAATTCAAATACAAACTTAACCAAACAGACTGTTATATAAAATAAAATTATACTAGCAAGAACTAAACCAAATCTGATGAGGAACCGACAATAGAAGATTATTATCGATCAACATTCCTCATCTTGAACTACACGAGCTCACACTTGCACTTTACATACAATAGATTCAAGGCATACCTGAATGTAAGAAGGAAGCAGATAAGAGGAGAAAAGGTCAGCAATAGCAACTAGCAGAAATCAACTAGAACCAGCCAATGTAATAGTAGAATCAACCCAGATGCAACAATTGGAATAGAATCAGTGAAATTCAACCAGTAAAACTCAACAGAACAGTGACCCAATTAACAAAATTAAACCAGCTTCAACACCATACGAATCCAAGATAACTCTTGAGAATAAAACCTTTAAGACAGAAACTGAAAACTAATCAAGTAGTAAAATTTTCTGTGTGTTTTCAATCTTAAAATCTCTGTATCTTTTCAGTATTTTTTCAGAATTACATTCTCTGCATTTCTGAGTATCCCTCTTGTATCAATATGTCCAATTTTCTTAGAGTATTATTGTATTCCAATATCTCTCAATGTCTATCTATTCAGTATTTCAGAGGAACAGTTTGTGTATATATATCTTTTGTGTGTGTATATCTATGTGTTCACCTTAAACCCTCAACTCTTGTATCTCTCCAACTCTCCTTCTATATCTCTATACTTTCAGTTCTAAGATATCTGTCTTCTCCTCCTTTCTCTATCTGTCCTTGAGACTTCAAATAGGCTTCTAATTAGTGCTATTTCCACTATCAAATTATCATTTTCCTTCTTTAATTTTCCATTAACTTAGTATTTTTATCTAAATAGCTAGTGCACCACTAATATTAGTTAGGGGATCCACTACTTCAATTTTTAGCTACTTTAAATATTAGCAGACCCCTAAGTTTCTTTGTTCAAATCATCCCCTTGAAATCTTTAATGCTTTTCAATTGTGACAAACAACAAATCATCCCACTGATTTCACCAATCAGATCAAAATGAAACAAACAACACTAAAAATTGAATCCCTAACAGACCACGAATTCCACATTCACAAAACTAAAATTTGTTCTTTAGACTGTCAAACAATCTAAATACTAGGCCACTTTAAGCAAACGTGAAGGCAATTAAGCGATTGAAATAACAAAACAAAACAAACAAAGACGATTAAACTGACAACGAAACATTAGGCATTATAGACTAGATTAATAACATATACAAAAAATGAATCAAGGAAACTAATAACAGGAAAACACAATTACTTTCTTATTTTAACTCGAATTATTTTAATTACTCACTCAATATTGAATTCTTCATTGTAAATCAACAATCAAACATGGGATTAAAACCTATTTATACATACTAAGTCGAGGGACCAACAAAACCGGAGAATCAAAAAAGAAAAAGAAAAATAAAAGAAAGGAGTAGAAGATGAAGAATGACCAAGGACAAAGCAAGACAGAAAAGAAAAATGAAAGCAAAGGAAATAGAAATACCTACACACTGGCCAAGCCTTGAAATTCTTTCTTCAGACTCTCGATTTTGACCACACGACGTCTTAACCATGTGTTTTCAAATGAAAACACATGGTCAAGATCCATTGTGGTCTTAATTGCCAATAAACCCCTCGATTCTGGAATTTTGACAGTTTTAAGTCTTATCTTCCGATTAAGATTCAACAAGTTAGGGGTATATTCGAGGGAAACCTTCATGGGATTTGGAGTGGGGGAGGTCTGGTGGTCATTTGGTGTTAATTTGGGGGTGATTGGGTAAGTTAGGGTCCGGGGTTGATTCTTTGATCTAATATTCGAAGGATTCGGCTAGTATTCGAAGGAAACGATTTGGGGGTTTGAAATGGGGAGGAGGATAGGAACCTACGGTGTAAATTTGGGAGGGATTGGACCACTAGAACAGCTATGAGGCGATTTCCGCTGGCGGAATAAGGCGGAGTTACACTGGGTCTCTGAAGGGGATGAGAGATGGGGGGGTTGTTCTGAGGGGGTAAGGGGGTTTTGGTTATATTAAATGAGGGAATCAACGTGATCCGTTGGATCAATGGGAATCGATGGTCCAAATTAATCAGGGGGCAAAACGGGGTCGTCTAGTTAGTTGGGGTTGGATCGGGCATAGGTAGACGGGTTGGATAGGTTAAACGGGTAACAAGGTGGCATTTTGACCGTTTGATCGAGTTAATCCAACGGCTTGGATCAATTGAACCCAAACGACGTCGTTTGGTCAAGCAAAGAGACGGATTGGGTTGGGGCGGGTCTGGGCCGATTTTGATTGGGTTTGGATGGGTAATGGGATGGGTTTTCGTTTGGGCTTGAAGGTTTTGGCCCAAATCCGGGTTCTCTTTATTTCCCTTCTCTTTTCATTAATTCCTTTTCTTTTCTTTTCTTTCTTTTTTTTCACAAATTAAAGCTAAAATCCTAAATTTAAATCATAAAACCCAAATTAACTTAAAAATACTAATAAACTCTAAATAATAATTATCAGACATAATTAAATACCAAATTAAAAGAAAATCACACACTTCGACATTAAATACTAAAAATGCAAAAATACGTTATGTTTTGTGAATTTTTCATTTTTTTGAAAAACACCTAATTATTAATTAATTTTAATTGTAAAATTAAATCCTAAATGCAGATGCCATATTTTTTTGTATTTTTTAATGCATTAATAGAATTAAATATGCACACAAATATATGTAAAGAATTGACGAAAAAATGCCACAAAATTTCACAAGATATCAAACAATAAAAATAATTATTTTTTTTATTTTGTGGGAGTAATTCACATAGGGCAAAAATCACGTGCTCACAACTGCCCCTCTTTGACCGGAAACATGAAGAGTTTTCGTGCAAAGATAAAGTGAGATGATACGAGCGATTTTTGCCCGTTTGAATACTCCATGGGAAGCATCTTTTGAAAGATTTGACCCAACCTCTGCTTCAAAGGTTTCCTACATATCATTGGCTAAAAAGGAATCAGGTCAATGTAGTTCGGGAATTTTTGGTAGCTGGGACTACCATGAAGTTGTGATCTCACTGTTGTTGTTGCTGCTGCTACTGCTTACTGACCTCCTTATTACAACATGAAAAAATAAAAGAAGCTATACTAAACTATGATCTATGCATTACAAAGATCTATTCTATACTTCTCAAGCTTGATCTTGCAGTTTCTGCCGCTGGTTTGACTTGTATTCTCCAAGTGAGATTCCTTTTGTTGCTGACTTGAATTGTAATCTGGAATGCTTTCCCTTTTCTTCAGGTGGATGCCAGATTGCTGAACTTGAACTGCTTTTCCTTTCCTATGAAACTTGAATTGTTTTCCTCTTGAAACTTGAATTGTCGTCGTTTGATCATTGTTGCCTTCCCTTGGTTCTCCGGGTGGGCGCTTCACTGCTTGACTTGAATCGTATTCCCTTGCTCTCCAGGTGGGCGCCTGACTTCTTAACTTGAATCATTCTTCCTTGTTTTCTAGGTGGACGCCTGACTTCTAAATATTTAACTGCTTTTCCTTGTTCTCCATGTGGGCACCTGACTTCCCAAAATCTTCAACTATTGTTCCTTGTTCTCCAGGTGGACACCTAACTTCCAAAAACTTCAACTATTGTTCCTTGTTCTCCAGGTGGACGCCTGATTTCCAAAAACTTCAACTATTGTTCCTTGTTCTCCAGGTGGATGCCTGACTTCTAAAAACTTCAACATATTGTTCCTTGTTCTCCAGGTGGACGCCTGACTTCAAAAAACTTCAACTATTATTCCTTGTTCTCCAGGTGGACGATTGACTTCCAAAAACTTCAACTATTGTTCCTTGTTCTCCAGGTGAACGCCTGACTTCCAAAAACTTTAACTATTGTTCCTTGTTCTCCAGGTGGACGCCTGGCTTCCAAAAACTTCAACTATTATTCCTTGTTCTCCAGGTGGGCGCCTGACTTCCAAAATCTTCAACTATTGTTCCTTGTTCTCTAGGTGGACGCCTGACTTCCATAACTTCAACTGTTCTTCCTTATTTTCCAGGTGGACGCCTGACTTCTGACTCAAAATGTTTTTCCTTGTTCTCCAGGTGGACGCCTGACTTCTGATACTTCAACTGTTTTTCCTGAAAACCCGTGTTGTCTTCCCTGTTCTTTAGATGGGCACCTGATTTTCAACATAAATAGACAAAACAAACAAAAGAAAATCTTCTGCCCCAGTTTGATAACTGAGTGCATCTATGAGTGTTAATTGAATCATGTTACTAAATATCTTTAACAATTTAAAAGCTAGATCCAATTATCCAGGAGGGTCCTGAAACCTTTTGGTAAATTACATGTTTCAAAACTACATTATATTCTCTTACTATTGAACCTTTTTTTTTCAAGATAATCTTAATATTATACCCCATTATCCAGGAGGGTCCCAAAAATTTCACATCAAATCTTATCTTATGAGTGACAAATGTTATGGCTGGATTAAACTTCCTTACAACATCCCTTATTCTAAATCTTGTTACCTACGGGAAATCTTAAAGCTAGGTCCCATTATTCATGAGGGTCCTGAAAACTCCTAATTGAATCCTATCTCAAACATCCAAACTTTGAAACCAACTTGTATTCCTTGGGGTACATTTATGCTAGATTTTGCTACTTATGATTGTTTCGATTTTTTAAAAAAAATAAGTCCCATTTTCCATGAGGGTCCTAAAAATTTCAAATTAAATCCTATACTAAGAATGAAAGTTTTAAAGCAAACTTTTATCTCTTTTGAATTTTAGACTAAGTCTCATTTTCCAGAAGGGTCCTGAGAATTTACGGTCATACCTGTCTGGTGCTTGCCTTTCCTTACGGTGGGTTTCTCTGATATAAACGACATTTCCAGTCCCTGTTTCAATCGAAAAAAGTCTTGTCAGTTTAAAATATAGTGGTTGGTTGTGATACTCTTGCTGTGAATGGTTTTCTCCTTTCCACGATCTGCTTCGTCTGACTCCCTTGAACTTGGTTGAAAATTTCCCACCTTCTGACTGATCCTTAGCCGCAGGATTCCTAACTGTTGTTTTTCAATTCTAGTATTCTTATGTGACCCCATATATCTCCCATGATAACTGATTTCCACTGGAATACCTTGCATGTTTATTGATTAACCACTTTCTTTGTCATCTGTATCACTGAAATACCTTTTCTCCGTTTAGACCCAATATCCTCTTTTTGTTGCATTGCTCATGAACTAGCATCTACCCTACCTTTGTGTCTCAGATGAATCCCGAATCACGTCCATTGCCCCCACTCCGTGTGTATGCTGTTCTTTCTTGACTTAAACTACTGGCCTTAGCCTGGAGGTCTGTTGCTCATTCACCTGACATGATATCTGATTTCCATTCGAAGACCCTGCTTTTTCCTTGACTAACTACTTTATTTGTAAACCTTAACCCAAAAAATACATCTCTTCGTTCGAACCCAATACCTTTTATCTGTTGCATTGCTCCTGGACCGACATCTACCAAACCTTCATGTTTCACCTGATCCCCAAAGCATATTGATTGTTACCAACTTCAGTGCGCATGTTGCTCTTTCCTGATTTAAACCACTGGCCTTGAGGTCTATAACATTTGATTTCTGGTTGGAATATCTTGCTTGTCACCGGTCCACCCTTTTCGTCAATCTTATCACAGAATATACCTTTGATCCGTTCACCCAACACCCTCCATTTGTTGCATTCTCCGTGAATTGATATGTACCAAACCTTTGTATTTTTCAGGGATCCCAAAGCATGTTGATTATTACCAGCTCAGTGCGCTTGTTGTTCTTTCCTGACTTATACCACTTTGATGTACTAGCCAGATCTCGTCTTGTGCAATTGGAAAGCTGATGGCAAATTTTGAAGTCATTTCTCACTTGTTCTTACCAAACAGACTCAGGAAGAAGAAGTGAATAAGAAAAAAGGAACAGAGTAAAGGAAAAAGGAAAGATATGATTGCTAACAAAGTAAAAACCTATCGGATGTGCATATCAACTCTTAAGGATCGTGACATGCACTTGCGGCCTAATCTGTTAAGCAATTCCGATGTTCAGCTCTTGTCGTACCTTTTTGCCGTGAAACTGGGCTTCAATTATCTACATATCCAATCTGATTCACAATCCTTATTCGACTTGTAGTTCTCATAGGGTTTTCACTATCAAGCCTCTCTCATTTTGGTCTTTCTCTCAACTTATAGTCGCCTCAAGGTGCCTGTGAGGGTTTTTCCAATAAGACTCTCTCATTTTTTATTTCTCTCAGCTTCTGTCGCCTTACAGTGCCCGTGAGGGTTTTCACCAATAAGACTCTCTCATTTTCATTATCTTTCCTGCTTGGACTGGAGTGTTGCCCTTGACATGAATCACCTTTACTTGCTCAACTTGGCATCTTTTGAAGACTGATCAGAAGGTCTTTCTTTGGACCACAACGTGGGCTTTTGGATAGGGTTAGAAAGAAAGGGTATTAAAGGCTCAAAACAATTCAAATGGGTTAAAATTACAACATTCGGAACCAGATTTCTTACAACAACCACAACTTCTGCCCCAGTTTCTTTGCTTGGGTACTTTTGGATTTTATTTTAGGTGGGACCGAACCATGAGGCTACCTACGTATCCTTAACAGGAATCAGGTCAAACGTAGTTCATATCATAGGAATTGCTTTGTTGTTGTGATTCTCTTATTTCTCCTTCTCTCTTTTTTCTTTTTCCTTTCTCACTTCTTTCTCTTTTTGTTATTTTGTTGTTCTCTTTTTTCCTTTCTTTTTTTTTCTCTTTTCATTCTTTTTCATTTTTTTTCTTTTCGTTTTCCTTTGCTTATCTTTCACGCTTGTGTTTCTGATTTTTGCTACTGATTTCGAAAGAGGGATATGAAAGGAAATAAATAAGGCTCAAAGGGGGTAACAAAGGATAAAGTGTTTATATAGCAGAACAAAATGCCTTCATCATTTCAATCTTCAAAATATGTCGAGCGCAAACAACACAATTAAACAAACCAAGGAAAATACTCGTAACATCTTTTGATTTTACCAGACTTGATAACCGTATCCACACATTTGCCTTTTTTCAATTTTATGTACTGTTGGACAACACACTTCGTTACCACAAACGACCCTGTCAATTTGGGCGAACTTGCCATTAGCTTCAATCCGATGCAGAATGATGTATTTCCATAGTATTGCTTTATGTTCTTCTGCCCCCGTTTCTCATGGTTCGGGCTTCAAATGATCTCAAAGTGTCCAAATCTGTTCTATTTCCCTCAAGTGCCCCTGTCATCTTCAAAATTGTTTCAATGTTTCATGGCTAAACTGACTTTTAATACCAGGTTGAGAATTATGTGTGCATGTCATGTCACTAGAGTCGACAGGAAAAGGACTGTAGGAGAAGAAGAGAACTTAAACAGAAATGACTAGGAATAATAGAAAGTAGAGAATTATATTAGACAGATGGTGAAAGAATTTGGACAACAAAACAAGCACAATAAACAAACCTGGAACAAACCTAGACAACACTAAACGAGTTACTACGATTAAATAAAACAGGAAAAATAAAAAGGATAGAAGGGCTTGATCCACAAGACGATATCCGGATTAGAACCCTTAAATAAACTGGATAATAGAAATGACAACAAAATAAACCACCAAAACTCCTCCCTAGCTAGCCAAGAGACTGAGCGTCTTTCCAATTACCAATCACGACATCTTAGCCACTGCGTTCCGCATCAATATTGCCAAGACCATTACCAACTTCAGCATTATCAGCGTTACCCAACAAGTTCCCAAGATGATTTGCATGCTCCCTGTCACTGTCATTGACCACAATTACCCCTCCTTGAATCATTCTTTCTATTTCCCTTTTCAATGAACGACAATCTTCAATGTTATGTCCCTGGACATTAGAGTGGTACATGCATCTTACAGTAGGGTCAAATCCTTTTGTATATGGGTTTGGAGTATAACTGAGGAGCAGCTCTATCAGGCTAGAATGTTTTATCTTTTCAAACAAACTTGTATAAGATTCTTCGATGGGTGTGGTTTATCTTTCAAGTTCCCAAGACTCTTGATTTTGACCATACAAAGTCTTAACCATGTGTTTTCAAATGAAAACACATGTTCAAGATCCACTGTGGTCTTAATCACCAATAAACCCCTCGATTCTGGAATTTTTACAGTTTTAGGTCTTATCTTCCGATTAAGATTTGACGAGTTAGAGGTATATTCGAGGAAAACCTTTATGGGATTTGGGTGGGGGGTCTGGTGGTCATTTGGTGTTAATTTGGGGGTGATTGGGTAAGTTAGGGTTCGGGGTTGATCCTTTGATCTAATATTCGAAGGATTCGGCTAGGATTCGAAGAAAATGGTTTGGGGCTTTGGAATGGGGATGTGGAGAGGAACCTACGGTGTAAATTTAGGAGGGATTGGACCATCGTAACCACCGTGAGGCGATTTTCGGTGGCAGAATAAGGTCGTGTTACACTGGGTCTCTGAAGGGGATGAGAGACGGGGGGTGTTCTGAGGGGGTAAGGGGGTTTTGGGGTTTGGGTATATTAAATGAGGGAATCAACGTGATCCGTTGGATCAATGGGAATCGATGGTCCAGATTAATTAAGGGGGGGAACGGGGTCGTTTTTGTTAGTTGGGGTTGGATTGGGCATGGGTAGACGGGTTAGATTGGTTAAACGGGTAATGGGGTGGCATTTTGACCGTTTGATCGAGTTAATCCAACGGCTTGGATCAATTGAACCCAAACGACGTCGTTTGGTCAAGCAAAGAGACGGATTGGGTTGGGGCGGGTCTGGGCCGATTTTGACTGGGTTTGGACGGGTAATGGGATGTGTTTTTGTTTGGGCTTGAAGGTTTTGGCCTAAATCCGGGTCCTGTTTATTTCCGTTCTCCTTTCATCAATTCCTTTTCTTTTCTTTTCTTTTCTTTCTTTCTTTTTTCAAAATTAAAACTAAAATCCTAAATTTAAATCATAAAACCCAAATTAACTTAAAAATACTAATTAACTCTAAATAATAATTATCATACATAATTAAATATCAAATTAAAAGAAAATCATACAATTCGACATTAAACACAAAAAATGCAAAAATACATTATTTTTTGTGTATTATTCATTTTTTTAAAACACCTAATTATTAATTAATCCTAATTGTAAAATTAAATCCTAAATACAGATGCCATATTTTTTATATTTTTTAATAAATTAATAGAATTAAATATGCACACAAATATATGTAAAGAATTGACGAAAAAAAGCCACAAAAATTTCACAAGATTGCAAACAATGAAAATAATTATTTTGTTTTGATTTTGTGGGAGTAATTCACATAGGGAAAAAATCACGTGCTCAAAACAACTCTTATCATCACCACACCTAATTGGAGTTTTCCCTTTGAACTAATGTGTGATGCAAGTGATGTTGCGGTAGGGGCAGTGTTAGGTCAACGAATGAGTAAAATGTTCCATCTCATGTACTATGCAAGTAAGACTATGAATAAAGCTCAACAGAATTACACGATGACAGAGAAGGAATTGTTGGCGATTGTATTTTCCATGGAAAAATTTTGGCCCTATCTTATGGGGGCCAAGGTGATTGTTCACACGGACCATGCCGCCCTTAGGTATTTGATGACCAAGAAGGATTCCAAGGCAAGATTGATGAGATGGGTGCTACTTCTTCAAGAATTTGACTTAGAAATAGTGGACCGGAAGAAAAGTGAGAATCAAGTTGCGGACCATTTGTCCTGGTTGGAGGAAGAAGGGAGGCCATGTGATGGCCTTGAAATAAATGATACATTCCCCAATGAGCAACTTCTTTCCATGTCAATGTGCGACATTCCATGGTTCGCGGACATCGCCAACTTCATTATGACCGAAATTGTCCCGTGTGAGCTCTTTTCCAACCAAAAGAAGAAACTCAAGTGGGATAGTTTGGATTTTTATTGGGATGATCTGTACTTGTTTAAAATTTGCACGGATGATGTGATTAGAAGATGTGTCCCGGAAGGTGAACAATTGAGCATATTTGAGGCTTGTCACTCCTTTCCCTATGGTGGCCATCATGGAGGGGTGAGGATGACTTCAAAGGTCTTGAGTTGCGGTTTCTATTGGCCGACTTTGTTTATGGATGCTAGTAAATTGGTAAAGAGATGTGATGCATGCCAAAGAGATGGCGGAATTTCAAAAAGGGATGAGATGCCACTCAATATGATTCTCGAGGTAGATATTCTTGATGTTTGGGGCATCGATTTCATGGGTCCTTTCGTGATCTCTTGTGGGAACACTTATATTCTAGTGGTGGTGGACTATGTCTCAAAGTGGGTTGAAGCCGTGGCTTTACCTAAAATGAAGCCCAAAGTATTGTGGCATTCTTGAAAAAGAGTATCTTCACAAGGTTTTGGCACCCCTCGTGCTATCATTAGTGATGGGGGGTCTCACTGTTGCAACAAGGTTTTTGACTCATTACTTTCCGAGTATGGAGTAAATCACAAAGTAATCACCCCCTATCATCCTCAAGCTAGTGGTCAAGTGGAAGTCTCCAACCGAGAAATAAATAGTATCTTGTCCAAGACGATCAATGCTAATAGGACCGATTGGCCGAAAAAGTTGGATGATGCTTTATGGGCATACTGGATGGCTTACAAGACCCCAATTGGTATGTCCCCGTACCGATTGGTATTTGGAAAATCAAAAATCTATGTGGGCCTTGAGAAAGTTGAACTTGGAATGGGATGTTGCGGCGAATCTCCATGTTGAGCAACTTAATAAGCTTGATGAGTTTAGATTTCATGCCTACTCCAGCTCGCCCTTGTATAAGGACAAGATGAAGTATCTTCACGAAAAATATGCTCGGGGAAAGGAATTCAAAGTTGGTGATATGGTTCTTCTTTTCAACTCCCGATTACGTCTGTTTCCGAGAAAGCTCAAATCAAAGTGGAGCGGGCCATTTGAAGTTGTGTTCGTGACCCCATTTGGTGCTCTTGATCTAAGGAACAAGAATGGTGAAATATTTAGAGTCAATGGACATCATGTGAAGAATTATCTTGGGAAGATTGATGATATCCATGTGGTGGCTATGGTACATTTGAAATGATGAGTTGGTAACCCGCATCGTGCTGCGACGTTAAATCAGGCTCTTCTTGGGAGGCAACCCATGTCTTTTTCTTTTTCTTTGACTTTCTTTGTAGTTTAGGATTTTTGAGCTAATTTGTTGTGAGATGTTGCAGGAATTGTGTTGATGCAGTGCAAAACAAGTTGGAACAAAGTGCACAATCTCTGAAGTTTGTCAGTGCGACCGCGGTACACTTTTGCGCAGTCCGCGCTTGCATGTTCCAAAAATATTGCTCTCTGAAGTTTTCCACCGCGGCCGTGGTCCAGTTTGTGCGGTCCATAGTGGACCTTCACGACCGCGGTATGATTTTACGCGGTCGCACCAAGGTTGCCTGCTGAAACTTCATGTGTAAAAATCCAGCGCGGTCCGCGATCGCTTTTGCACGGGCGCACTGGTAGGTGAATAAGGGTCCCACGGGTGTCTATAAATAGAGGTCAAAACTCAGAGCCCTAATTCTACTGTTCATCCTTTCCTGAAACCGATTTTCTTGATTTTTTGGATTAATTGCACTTATTCTTCATGAATCTGGTAACATTTCATGCATTCATGATTAAATAATTTCTTATTTCATTTTATTTGCTTGCCCAATAGTTTTTGCTTCTTCTTTTTCATTTAATTGTTAGTTTAGGATAGTTTAAGACCTGGGTTTTGTGTTGAATATGTTTAATCAATGGGTGAACTAAGTAGGGACAAAATAGGTGTAAAAACTAAAACAAGAACAGAAAAAATGCAACCCTAACTTAGTGCCCGAAAACCCTAGTTCAGCGCGGAACACGGTTGCTTTTGCGCGACCGTGCTGCCCTGACACAGTCCGCGTTGCATTTTTTTGCAGACCGCGATGCTCTATTGATTGCAAGGTAAATTCCTCCAGCACGGCCACATTGCAGTTCTATGCGATCTGCGTTGGCCCATCACGGCCGCAACCCTATTTTGTGCGGACCACGGTGGGAGATTCAGAGAGTTGTGTTTTGGGGCTTTGCCCAATGGGCCGCACTCCTGTTTTGTGCGGTCCACGGTTCCTTCAACGCGGCCGCACTCTTGTTTTGTGCGGTCCGTGGTGCTTTGTTCTGCAACCTGTTCTGCAACTGTGTATTGCAATTATGTCAGCAATCTATTTCATTCACTTGTTTCACTGCATGTGCTTAAACTAACAATGTTAGATGCGTGTCTTTGCAGATAATGGTTAAACAAAGGGACGGCAAATAATCACAACAACCTGGGAGGGGTGGTTCCTCCCCAGGGGGTAAAGGCAAGAGAATAGCAAAACTCACAACCCAGGCTTAGGAGAACATAAAAAAGACCCGAAAACTGATAAAAGCCGCTGATAAGGCTGCTTCTCATTCCTTGGGGAGTGAGTATGTGCCCTCCAAAGACATCCCCTCAGATTCAGTCCCAACTCACATAACCGACCCCCTCTACCAAGTTGATACCCCTCTACCATCACCCACCTCCAAAATACCGGTGAATGTAGTCTCGGATTCTTCTGACGAGTCCGCAACCAGTATATACAGGCCAGGCCTGGTTTGTTTTGGGCTGATGTAATTTGGCCCAATTTTGGTATTTCAAATTGTATTTTTATATTTTTGTTATTTTTGAATTGTATTTATTTAATTTTCTGTATTTTCCTTTGTATTTTAGACTTATTTTCCTTGTGTATTTATATTAATGTATTTCCTTTGATTTTCCAATTTTTGTATATTTTCCTTAATTTTCCAATTTTCTAATAAATACCTTATATTTTTTTTGACATTTTCCAATTAATTTCCTTTTTGTATTTCATTTTAAATTTTATTTTTAACAATTGAAATAAATACTGGTATTTTCTATACACTAATCAAACTAATTGCAATCAAAAATCATTTTTATATTTTTATTTTGGAATTAATTGCTTGGGGCAAAAATCACGTGCTCACAGTGGGAAATACTCCACCTCCCCCACAGCTTCATTATCTGGGGAGAGTGCAGGCATAGATGAGGGAGGTGAGCCTTAGATTGGGGGAGTTGCACGGACTAGGAAAGCCGAAGAATGGGAAGATAGATTCGTGAGCCAAGTGGCTTACCACAAGTTTAGGGAGTGGTGGCCGGTGAGGAAGTTGATACCGGAGAGGAGCTTTATTGACACTGACCTTTTACCCCACAACCCTAATGTACAGAGGGAGTTCAGAACTAGAAAGAGTTGGGAGTTCTTCATGGAGGAGTGCATCGATGCTAATGAGCACATGGTCAGGGAATTCTACTCTAATGTGGCTCACATTGTCAAAGATACTAAGGTGACCAAAGTTAGAGACAAAACAGTGATGTTTGATGGAAATTCTTTAAATGAGTATTTGGGGTTCCGGGATGAAGATAAGTCACTTTATCTTGCCAAGTTAGGGATGGGTGAGGAAGTTCGTCCTTGGTTGGCCCAGTACTTGGCAATCCCAGGTACTGTGCCAGAGTGGTTGCAGGCAGGGAAGAAAATATTTCGAAAAAACTTCAACTTTGAGGCTCGAGGGTGGTTGACATTTGTATGCAGTCGACTTGACCCTTCTACCCACGATCAAACTATTCCACTTACCCGGGCGATTCTTGCTGCATCTATTATGGTCGGGGTACACTATCAATGTGGGCAATGTGATGTCCTATGTGATTTCTGCTATGGGGCAAGAGCATGACCGGAATTATCCTTTTCCCAACACCCTTTCAATGTATTTCCGAGACATGGAGGTGGAGAAGAAAAGATATGATGTCAAGACCAAGCCTGTGGCTCCCTACTCTAGGTACAGTATGCAGGGCCCGGAAAACCCTAAGTCCAAGAACTACCAGCCACCTACCTCTACCCCAACTGGCCAGTCTGAGGAGCCAGTTGCGGTAGAGCCTTCTACCGAGCCTTCCACCATACCTGCTACCACTACAGTTGAGGACTTGACTCCAGGGCCTTCTTCTACTGCTGGTCCTAGTACTCCAGCTGGTTCGGGGGTGCCATCTTCCCGGGCTCATCCCCTCACTGCCCATTAGTTGAGCCAGACATTGGCTAGTTTGAACAACTGGAAGTCAGCTGCGACATCCAAGTTGTCCACTTTGTCTTCCACCATTCAGACCCAGTCAGCACCTCAGCCAACTCAGATTCCTCAGTCCATTGAGGACACTTTGAAGAAGCTCCTGGAGAACCAGGAAAAGATTATGAAGACACGGGCTACTTTGGCTACAGCAGTGGAGTCACATGGCAAGGCTCTGAAGGACCTTGCCAAAGAGCACAAGAAGATGAGGAGATCACGGGCTTCCAAAGAGTCTGTGAAATAGCTCAGGACTGATATGGACAAGCTATTGGCAGACCAGATGCCTCTAGATTTGTTATTCGGAGACCCAGCCCCAGCAGCACCAGTAGAGAGCCCCAGCAGGAGCAGGCACCCAGGCAGCCTAGGAAGAAGAGGAAGCTCCTCAGCACAGCGGAGGCAGTTATTGAGGTGAAAGCCCCACAGGAGGCCTCCTCCATTTTGCCACATGATGTACCTGACATCCATCCAGTCCAGGAATAGGCCCCAGTCCCAGCAGTTGAGCAGTAGGAGGTTGGGAGCCAGTCTGAGGCTCCCACACATACGGATGACTTGGGACCACGGATGATCCCATGCAGACTGACCAGGCCTAGGAAGCCCCTATATCTTTTGTTATGAATTTTTTATGCTTATTTTGGTAGTTGTCATTGGGGACAATGCCAGCTTTTATTTGTAGGGGTGCACCCTACTTTTTTGTTGATTATCTGGATGACTGTATATATAGATTGTTAGTTTATGCTTTACTTTGATTTTCTATTTTGGGATGTATATAACTTTACATTTTAGCCACTTTTCTCGTACTTTTTATTCGCTCTTTTGGTCTGTATATAAAGTTACACTTATGTATATATTCATCCCCCGTTGTATATTCTACTCCCCTATTGTACATATTTATTTTATTTTATATTTATACTTTCGCAGAATTTTTCGTTTTTAGCTTTGTAGATAGGCTCATAGCCTTTGTTTTGTTTTTGGCATTTTCAATAAACCCTTGGTTTTCTTAAGGCCACGGTTCTTTACAAGGGTGGAGTATTGTGTGAACCGGGTGGCTCTTCCCGATGATGGATGGCGTGACAACCTTCTTAAGGGTTTGAGTCCGTTTTTGCTTTTTCTTTTGTTTTTAATTGTTTTTAGTTAAGAGTACTTCAAGTATAACTTCACTTGGGAATAACACATTTGCCTTTGATCCCATGGTCAAAGACAAGTGGTTGTGTTTAGGATGGTGAAAGTAGTGACCTTGAGACTCTTGAGTTGGCCAAAACAACATCATGTGGTCTTTCGGGACAATTGTGTGCTCAATCGTAGCAAAGGTTATTGTGGGCCCTCAAATCTATGTCTTAAGCAATCCTTGAGTGTGTGTGGTGAGAAATTGAATTATTATTCCAAGTCCCAAGCCAATGGTCTAGAACTAGCCCCGAATGTTTATTGAGGCAAAATTTTGAGTGAAATTCGACTCGAGAAGTGATTGTAGGCTCTCCTTGATCCAAATGATAAGTTGAACAATTCCATTGCCTACCAATGAGATAATCCCTAGTTAACCCTTTTGAGCTTTAAAACTTCTTCTTTCATGAACTAATGCTACAAGCCTATACCCGTTCTAAATTTTACCCTCTCTTGGCACCCACATCTTCCCTTGAGTAATGGCAAAGTCTAAGTTTGGGGGGAGCGACAAGAAAGGAAGCAAAAAGGGGTAAAATGTACAAAAGCAAAAAGAAAAGGAAAGCAATGAAAAAGAAAGAAAAGAAAAAGACAAAAAGAAAGCAAAATATGAACGAAAAAGGGGGGGGATTCAAAGAAAATCAAAAGTGAAGAAGGTGTGGAAAAAGTAGAAAAAGAGAAATGTTTTGAATTGCTTGAGAAAGAGTGACAAAGTATCTCTCTAATCTCTTAGAAGAGGTAAAATGACTCAAAGAGTCAAGTAAATTGTGCAAATGATTCAAAAGAAGTGCTTAAGGGAAGATTGAACCTACTTGAACAAAAACATATCCTACCCTTACCCAAAAGCCTTCACATTAACTCTATAAAAATCCTATATGATCTTAAGTTACATGACACTCGCATTAGTGGATACTTACATGAGGATCAAGCATATGGTACCTAGAGCCGGACTTATGACCTTTCCTTGAGAGAGACGAGTGAACTCCCATTAACCTCAGTTTGTGCGCTCATACTCTAACAAGGTGAGGTTTGCTTAGGGAGAGTTGAGGATATATGAGTTTGGTTTCCACAACAACCAAAGCAATCAAGAGAGTTCTTTGATGTAATGAGTCAATTCTTGATGCTCTTGTGTCACACTTGATCCATAGTTTTCAAGTTTTGAATGTTGTTAATGATCCATTTGCATTGAGGGCAATTGTTACTCCCAATTGATGCTTGTTGAGGTTACTTTGGGATAGCTGGAATTACTTGGTTTGATATTAAAGTGTGGGTTTTATTTTGTTTGCTTGAGGATAAGCAAAGGTTTGAGTTTAGGGGAGTTGATAAGTCGGGATTCTAACATGTTTTATGCCTCTACTTGCCTATGCTTTGGTTATAAATTGCTACAAAATAACCCCAAAATGCTCACAAGTTGTACTTGATTGCAGGTTTGATCGACAAAATGACAAAGGTCAAAGATCGGCTCAAAAAGGAGTGAAACCTGCTCAAGTGTCAAAGACTAAGTGAATTGAGAAAAAGAGTACCTAGTGCGGACCGCGCAAAAGCGAATGTGGCCGCAATAGAAAGTTCAAAGAGTTGTCATATTCAAGCCGGAGGTAACGCGGGCGCGGTAAACTTCTGCGCGATCCGCGGTCAGGCTCTGCGGCCGCGCTACACTTCTCCGCGGCCGCGCTACACTTCTCCGCAGCTGCGCTACACTTCTCCGCATTCCGCAGTCAGGCTCCGCGGCCGCGCTACTCTTTTGTGCGGTCCGTGGAGCAGAGATTCAGAGAGTTAATATTTTGACAATTTCAAGCAATGCGGTCTGCACTCCTTTATGTGCGGTCCGCGCCAACCTCCACCGCGGCCGCGGTGCTCTTCCACGCGGTATGCGGTCCTCAACTTCAGAGAAGTAGAAACCAGAAGTCCAAGAGCCAGTTAGGCCGCAGTCCTTTTTGTGCGGTCCGCACTGAACCCGTAGGGGTATTTTTGTCCAATTTTTCTAGCCTAATATAAATAGAACATTTTACCATTTTTAGGTTAAGTTTTATATTCTGAACGCAGCTGAGCTCGTGAGACCCGATATTGTAGCCATTTTTGGCACTTTTGCTCTTTATTATTGTAGTTTCTTTTTAGTAATTAATTAATATGCTTAGTTCTTCATCTATTTCTTCAATTTTTGTATCTAGCATGAGTAGCTAAACCCATTAGCTAGGGTTGTAGCTTAACCCTAGTATGGGTAATTGATGGGTGTGGCCATCTAGGGTTAGATTGATATTGGATGTTTTCTATTTGGGTTGATTTTATGTTTTAATTTTAAATTTTTGGTTGCAAACATAGATTCAAGCTTAATGGGTTTGACTCTCCTTGAGAAAGAGAGTTTATGACCCTAAAATTGACCAAACAAGGAATTGGGATGGACTCATGAGAAATGATAGTCCCAATTAACGGGTTAAATCTCGAGAAAGTAATCACCATACTTGAACCCTAGTCTCTTGATCAAATTGGCCTACCCAATTGGTCTCGAGAGAGTCAATTGGACAAAATAACTCTCTCAACCGAGAGGTGTGAGAGTGGGTACAATTGTGCAACTGTTATAGCATAAGCCCCAAATATATCAATCTATCCTTTTTAACTTCTACCCATCGATTAGCCACCTAGGTAGTGTCACGACCCTAGTGCCTTTCTCTATATTAAATACAACTTAGCAATATTCTCGTAGCATAATGCTTTATAATATAAGTTATAAAAAATTCAAAAACCAACAATGTTTGAAGTGACATTAGGAGTACAAACACATCTCTAGACTAGACAAAAAATCCAACTCCACTACTAGCTCCCTGAGAAAATCGATCCTGACCTCTATTCGGGTAAAAGCTATTACAACCCGCTCTTCCTACATTGGTGTAGCATTGAGTTGGCAGTGATCAATGAACTACTACAGCTTCAGAGAGCTAGGAACCAACACAAGGACCTGATGCTCTTGTGGTTTCCTCATAGCAGTACAAAGTCAATTAGACACAGTTGGAAATGGAGTGACTGACGACACTGTTTCTGCCGCACTGATTGCACTGTTCGCCCACTCATTTTCAAACCTAACAAAGTACTTACATTATTTCAAGTGATGTGATCAAGATGTATCCACAATGAGCTTTATACAAAACATGACTGGAAGGCTTTTGTTTCTTATTCAAGTCTGTTGCAAAAAATAGAGAAATCAATCCTCACAAGCTTGAAGAACATAGTTGAACACTATTACAAACCAGTTCCTAAAAGATAGATTATTGTTGTCCTAGTTGAGTTATAACCATGTTATTGTACTTACTGTATCTCCTAAACTGCTTACCTAGAAGCATTTTGATTAAGAATCCTCTTATAAATCTGTAAACTCCTTAAGTTTATGTTGTGAATAGATTTAGTCATAAGAAAAAGTCTTTGTAATCATAGAGTTACAAAATGGCTTGTGGTGATAGCATCACAAGTTAGAAAAAGCCTTGTGAGCACGTGATTTTTGCTCTCACGACAATTACTCCCAAAAATATAAAAAATAGTTTTGTAGCGCATCTGATTTTTGTGGATCATGTGTTATACGTTGTAGGTGTGTGTTTATTTTTGTACTGATTAAAAATATATAAATACGTGTTACGAGCATTGAGGAAGCAATTAGTCATAAAATGGGTAGAAGAGAAAATCACGAAAAATATATGCTTTGTTGTCCCTTGTCATTTA
>MU757175.1:0-33534 GCA_026770625.1 Nicotiana glauca
CGAACACGCTCCCAACCCCGAAATTACCTAACGGAGCTAACGGAACCATCGGATTTCCATTCCGAGGTCGTCTTCGCACTGTTTTGAATACGGACCATTTTTCAACTCTTAAGCTCTCATTTAAGGACTAAGTGTCCCAAAACACTCCGAATCCTAGAACCGAACGTCCCGGCAAACCAAAATAGCAGAAATGAACTTAGGGAAAGCAGTTAATGGGGGATCGAGGCGTAAATTCCAAAAACAACCAGCCGGGTCGTTACAGGCAACCCCAAACTCTAATCAGTATGGTCCAATATCGGGATCTACACAAAAAGTGCAGAGTGCGATATCAGTACAACCGACCCCATGTACTGATAAGTGCCGAGCCTAACCTCGGCGAAGTAGTGACGAGGCCAGGACATGACAAATAACATAAACATGTGCAGTTAAACAATATACTAACAGAATAACAATTAATAGAAGCTAAGCAAAAATGAATGGGAAGGGGCAACATGCTATGAGGGTTCCAACATAAAGAACCACAGCAGAAAAGGAATCTAAACAGCTAGTACACTTGAACCGATAACAACAAGTAAACACAGAAAATAGAAAATGCACAGCATCACCCTTCGTGCTTTTACTCTCAATCCTCACCATGCAATCAATAATAGAAACGTGCACGGCATCATCCTTCGTACTTTATCACTCTTCCTCACCATATGAATAATAGAAATGTGCAAGGCATCATCCTTCGTGCGTTATCACTCTTCCTCACCATATGAATAATAGAAATGTGCTCGGCATCACCCTTCGTGATTTATCACTCTTCCTCACCATATAAATAATATAAATGTGCACGACATCACCCTTCGTGCTTTATCACTCTTCCTCACCATAAGAAACAACATGAACAATAACAACCCGCTAAGGGCATCACAATCAAACAACTTCGTTTCATCATTTAATTCCACAACAGAAATCTCAACTTGAGACAATACTCAACCAATATCCAAAACCAGGAAAAAAAATATAATAAGACTTGTTTAACATGAGTAATAACTAGTTTAAGCAGGAATAATACGTGTAAAGAAACACAATGGTCACAAGTATAAGACTCTCTTGCATGCTATGACCCGACAACAATGTATAGATACTCGTCACCATACCTATACATCGTACTTAACAACTAAACAAGTAGCAAATAAAGCAACAATACCTAATCCCTCAAGCTAAGGTTATCCACAACACTTACCTCGATTCAACGGCCAAACTCAAGACTCGAATATCGCCTTTCCCTTAGTTTCCACTTCCAATCCTCTTGTATCTATACATAATTAACTTATTAATATTAATTAACGCCAAAGAAACCAATTCTAATGCACGATTATAAATTTCCCAACATTTTACCCAAAAAGTTAAAAATCAACACTGGGCCCGCTTGGTCAAAACTCGAAGTTCGGACCAAAACCCAATTATCCATTCACCCCGAGCCCGTTATTACAATTGGTTTTTGAATCCTACCTCAATTTGACATCTAAATCCCCAAATTTCAAAATTTCAAAATTCTACCGAAAAACACCTAATTTCCCCATAAAAATCCCTAGATTTTGTGATGAAATCTTGTAAAAAGATGAAATAGATTGAAAGAAATGAGTTAGGAATCATTTACCTTTGATTTGGGGAAGAACTACTCTCTAGAAAATTGCCTGTGGAAGCTTAGGGTCTGAAAATTTGAGAAATGAATTAAAAATCCTGTCTAAGACCCTTTTACTCAGCTGCGGATGTCGCATTTGCAACCTGTGCTTCGCAAAATGCGAAGCTTGAAAATGTGAACCCCTCACATTTCTGCTAACTTTGTAAATTCAAAGGACAGTTCGTAAATGCGAACATGATCCTCCGCAAATGCGAAGGACAGTTCGCAAATGGGAACATGATCCTCCACAAATGCGACTAAATGATCGCATTTGCGACTAGTACCCCTCCCAGCTTTACTTCACAAATGGGAAGAGTTCTTCGCAATTGCGAAGACTGTTGGACCAGCTACGCTTCGCATTTGCGATGAGTGGCTCGTAATTGCAACACTGTCAGGCTTCGCAAATGCGAACTCTTGAATTTTTAAAGGCAAACTCAATATTTTGTCACGATCCGAATTTTCAACCGTCGGGATCGTGATGACGCCTAACTCTTGAATACTAGGCAAGACAACAGATACGGTTCTAACACATTAATTATTAACTAAAACAATAATAAATAATAATTAAAGCAAAATAGATATGAAGTGCAGAAATTTTATAATAACTCAAAACTCTAAAATACGACTACCCCAATGATCTGGTATCCCAATCCACGAATGTCTAAGAATATCTACAAATACTGGTTTAAAGGAAAATACATCTATTTTTTGGAATGAAAGAAAACAAGAACTAGGATAGAGGGAAGGGGATTCCAGGGTCTGCGAATGCCGGCAGATCTACCTTGGGTCTCTTGTGGACTGAAGGCAGCAACCCCAAACTCTGATCAGTATGGTCTAGTACTGGGATCTGCATAGAAAGTGCAAAGTACAGTATTAGTACAACCTACCCCATATACTGATAAGTGCCGAGCCTAACCTCGGCGAAGTAGTGACGAGACTAGGACATGACAAACAATATAAACATGTGTAGTTAAACAATATACTAACAGAATAACAATTAATAGAAGCTAAGCAAAAATGAATGGGAAGGGGCAACATGCTATGAGGGTTCCAACATAAAGAATCACAGCAGAAAAGGAATCTAAACAACTAGTACACTCGAACCGATAACAAAAAGTAAACACAACAAATAGAAAATGCACGGCATCACCCTTCGTGCTTCTATTCTCAATCTTCATCATGCAATCAATAATAGAAACGTGCACGGCATCACCCTTCGTGCTTTATCACTCTTTCTCTCCATATGAATAATAGAAATGTTCACGGTATCACCTTTCATGATTTATCACTCTTCCCCACTGTATGAGTAATATAAATGTGCACCACATCACCATCATGCTTTATCACTATTCCTTACCATAAGAAACAACAGAAACAATAACAATGCTGCAAGGGCATCGCAATCATACAACTTTGTTTCATCACTTAATTTCACAATAGAAATCTCAACTTGAGCCAAAACTCGACCAATATCCAAATCCAGGAAAAAAACATAATAAGACTTGTTAAACATGAGTAATAACTAGTTTAAGCAGGAACAATATGTATAAAGAAACACAACGGTCACAAGTACAAGACTCACTCGCATGCAATGACCTGAAAATAACGTATAGATACTCATCACCACACTTATACGTCGTACTTAACAACTAAACAAGTAGAAAATAAGGCAAAAACACCTAATCCCTCAAGCTAAGATTAGCCACAATACTTACCTCGATTCCACGGTCAAACTCAAGCCTCAAATACCGCTTTTCCTTTAGTTTCCACTTCTAATCTGCTCGTATCTATGCATATTAACTTATTAACATCAATTAACGCCAAAAAAACCAATTCTAATGCACGATTATAAATTTCCCAACATTTCTCCCAAAAAGTCAAAAACCAAACCCGGGCTCGCATGGTCAAAACTCAAAGTTTGGACCAAAACCTGATTATCCATTCACCCCCGAGCCCGAATATGCAATTGCTTTTGGAATCCAACTTCAATTTGAGGTCTAAATCCCCAAATTTCAAAATTCCTAAATTCTACCCAAAAGCACCCAATTTCCCCATGAAAACCCCTAGATTTTGTGATGAAATCTTGTAAAAAGATGAAATAGATTGAAAGAAATGAGTTATGAATCATTTACCTATGATTTGGGAAGAACTACTCTCTAGAAAATCGCCGCTTGAAGCTTAGGGTTTTAAAATTTGAGAAATAAATTTAAAATCCCGTCTAGGACCCTTTTACTCAACTGCAAATGTCGCATTTGCGACCTGAGATTCGCAAATGTGAAGTAGGTAGAGAAAATGCGAATCCCTCACATTTCTGCTGCCTTCGCAAATGCGAAGGACAGTTCGTAAATGCGAACATGATCCTCCGCAAATGCGACTAAATGATCGCATTTGCGACGAGTACCCCTCCCAGCTATACTTCGCTAATGCGAAATGTTCTTCGCAATTGCGAAGACTGTTGGCCCAGCTACTCTTCGCATTTGCGATGAGTGGCTCACAATTGAAACACTGTTAGGCTTTGCAAATGCGAACTCTGGTCTCGCAATTGCGAGATCAGAGACAAACACCAGAACTGGAATACCTGCAACATTTTTCCAAGTCCAAAACACTCTGAAGCCTATCCAAAACTCACCCGAGCCCTCGGGGCTCCAAACCAAATATGCACACAGGTCTAAAAATATCATACGGACTTGCTCATGCGATCAAATTACCAAAATAATATCTTACCCAACGAATTTAACATCAAAACTCATGAAATCCTTAAGAACACTTGAAAGTTCTATTTTCACAACCGGACATTAGAATCACTTCAAATCAGTCCCATTTCTCACCAAATTTCACAGACATGACTTAGATACCATATTAAACATGTACTGGACTCCGAAATCAAAATACAGGCCTGATACCAATGAGATCAAGCATTATTCAATTTCCAAAACCTTTATATTTTTTAGTTAACAATTTTCTTTAAAAGTTTATTTCTCGGGCTAGGGACCTCGGAATTCGATTCCGGGCATACGCCCAGGTCTCATATTTTATTACGGACTCTCCGGGATCGTCAAATTAAGTGTACAGATCCGTTTACTAAAATGTTGACCGAAGTCAACTTAAATCAATTTTTAAAGGCAAACTCAATATTTTTCTCAAATTTCACATAAAGGCTTTCTGAAAATGCGCTCGGACTGTGCATGTAAATCGATGAGGAATAAAATAAGGTTTTGAAGACCTCGGAACCCTGAATTGGGTCCTAAAATACGAGATGACCTTTTGGGTCATCACACTTTCCCTCCCCGTAGCACCCATTTTGCGTAAAAAATATCTCCCTTTCAGTGCTTTATCTTTCTTTATAACTTCTTTTTGTTTATACTTGGATGATTTGTCATCATACTTATTAAAAATTCAAAGAGTTGCACATCAAATTTTATTACTAGTAATTATTATACAATGGTGCCTCCGCTGTGCTCAAATCCTAGGTCCGCCTTTGCCAATGTGTGTTTCTGAATTTATTATAACTTATGTAATTCTTTCTAACTAGATTGAATTTCATTTTAGAGGGCTTATTATAGTGAATTCAAAGTACAAAATTTCCTGCATTTAACTTGCCGACAAAGAGAAGGTCTTTTTCATTCGGTGGCAAGGGAAGGCCGCAAAACAATTGATTTGGTGCCTTTTCTTATAAGTGCCCACAGTTCTATATCTAATTTGTCTGAGCAATCTTAAACCAAAACATGAAATATATTATGCTTCCTGCCTATGAATCAAACCAGCCAACTACATGGTGATTTTATTTAGTATTTCACAAATATATTATATAATGCTTTAGATGAAACCTTCAAGATACTATGCTTGAAATGGCAATTTAATAAAGAAAGAACAAAGGAGTTCAAGAAATTCAAGTAATTTTATTACATAATATAAGTTGCTCTCTTGATATGTCCAAATATGTTTTTTGAATCATTTGGCCACTAAAATTTCTCTTTACATTGATAGCCTATATTTTGTCTCTGAACTCAGGATACAGGTATAAACTCTTGCCCTACTTGGAAGTAGTTATATCATATTTATCAGTTGCTTCCAAAATGGAAGAGTTTGATGCTCTTCTAACTGTTGATTTGCATGTGATTATAATTTATTATCAAAAAAGAGATATACTTTTTTGACAAATTATTTCAACTTTTACAATGAAAAGTAACTCTCTTTCTTTATAAACAAAATCATAATGTTTAAGCATCTTTTACATAGAGTCAAACCCCTCCATAACAATCTCGTTTGTTCTGAATATTTTTGGATGTTATAGCTAAGTGCTGTTAATAGAGAACATATATTATAACATAACATGAAATTTGATTCCGGAAAAATTTGGCTTTTATAGTGAAGTGTTGTTATAGAGAGGTCTGATTGTATATCATTATCGAAACTCCAATTTGCTGTTCAACCTATACTTTCTTGGAAATTAAATTTAACTTTAGTTTTGTTTTAGGTTGATTGAGTTATCCGTCCTTGCTTTTCATGCCTTAAAAGCGTTGGATCGATTTTAGCAGGTGTTTTTTTAGATATCACGACAATTTCGAAATGTATGGGTGAATTTATGGATATTTCTATTAGTCTAATACACTCACCTCAATAAAAATCCATTAAGTATTAGCCGTTGGAATGCATCTATGTTAGTAGGAAAAAAAGCATTGTCCTTTGTGAAAAAATCAATAATGTACTAGCAGTTTATGGATTTTGATAATAGATAAAAAGCTTTCCTAAATCTAAATGCGATTTATAAGGCTACATGGAAATCACTGAAATTCCAAATAGTTTGGAGGCCATTATATACATTCACATTTCTTTTGCATAGATTTTGCATATTCATTAGTTATATTTTACTGGTACACATATGCAAAGGATGGCTCATCTTTGTCAAAGGAGATCGTATAATATGTCCTCTGTTGGTGCAGTGAGATCTCTTCTTTGAGCTCAATTCTATCATGCACCTTTTGAAAATAATTTTTTTCTTATTGGTGTACTTATCTAGTCTCAGTCGTTTGAATCTGATATATAGTATTGCTCCTATGTGTAAACTTAAAAGTTGGTATCGTAGAGTTTCCTGTAAGCGATGCATCCTGCAATTTTTAGTATCCTCAAATTTCTTTGAAAAATTTCTCTAATTGGAAGAGGTAAGTGAAGATTGAGAAATTTCCACCTGAATTATGTATTGTTGAAATTTGTGGAACACACCAAGAAGATGCTATTGCTTTCTCTCACATGTTTGCATTATCAGCTTCTTCATTGGATCATACAACATGTCAGAGTTGCATTAAAAGAAGTCTATATTTAGGCGGCACATGCTGTTTTTTACTAATTTATAATTTAGGGTGTCACGATCCAAATCTTCCTCCGTAATATGTCACGACGACACCTAGTAGGTAAGCCTAACAATTTGCGGAATAACTTAAATAAAATTAGAATTTAACAACTAAACTGCAACAGATAACTATATTACTGATAAAATGCCGCTCGACATGTACAAATAAACCATTACTCGAGTATAAACAATATTCCCAAAACTCTATAGTCACAAGTCACAAGCTCTATGAATTTGTCTAATTGTTTCTATATATCATTAACTAGAAGAAATAAAGGAGGAACAACATAAAAGGGATAGATGGGGACTCCGATGTTTGCTTACTCTCCAAAGCAGCAGTAAGTACGCAACAAATAGTAGGCTGGTAGGAGGTACCCGGATCTGTACACAAAACATATGCAGAAGAGTAGCATGAGTACACCACAACGGTACCCAGTAAATGCCAAGCCTAGCCTCGATAGAGTAGTGAAGAGGTTGGATCAGGGACCTATTGGTATATAATAAGTAAGACAGAATATATAATAATGTGAAAAGACTAAGAATCTAATAAGGAGAATTCATAGAAAATAACAACACAACACATAGAGATAAATAATATGGGCGCTCCTGAGATGCCGTCTCATAGTCCCAAAAGTAAATTCCCAATAGGTGATCTCCCGAGATACCGTCTCATAGTCCCAAAAGTAAATACGCAGTGGGGGATTTCTCGATATACCGTAGTCCCAAAAGTAAATACGCGGTGGGGTTTACTGATATACCGTCACGTAGTCCCAAAAGTAAATATGCGACAGGGGATCTCCCGAGGTACTGCCTGGTAGTCCCAAAAGTAAACACGTAGTGCAAAATCGATGGAAATAACAATTATAGCAAGAAATCCTATAGTTTTAGACTAAGTACAAGTCAAGGAAAAAGCAGAAATTCAACTAAAAATGCTGCACAGAGTTCAAATAAGCATTTAAGACACGTAGACATGCAATATTAGGCTAAATAGGATAGCTACACATGCTGGAATAGCTCATTTAAGATAAAACATGTTATTGTTCAGTAAAAATTGCATTTTACTACAATAAGCCCGTGTACGCTCACCTCGCGTACACTGCGCTTACATATCACAGAAGTATCATAACAGTACCAAATGCTAAGGGGATTTTTCCTACACAAGGTTAGGCAATCCACTTACCTCAAACCAAGCTCAATCAGTCAACAAAAATGTCCTTTCCTCGACTTTTAGACTTCGGATAGCCCAAATCTAGCCAAAAGTAATTATATACTATAAATATAATAATAAGAAACTAGTCCAATTGATGAAATCAAGACTTTAACAAGAAATTAGAAATTCGCCCCAAAAAGTTGACCCGGACCTACGTTTCGGAATCAGGTAAAATTCACAAAATACGAACACCCATTCAACCACGAGTTCACTCGTACCAAAATTTCACAAATCTGATACCAAAATCCCAATCAAAACCCAAAAATTTGGTTGAAGCATTTTTCAACTTTTTCCCCAAATTTCTCAACCCAAATCCTTAATTAAATGATGAAATTAACGATATATTAGTGGAATATAACCATAAACGAGTTAAGAATACCCAATAGCTTCCTATGAAAATCTCTCAAATTATAGCCTAAATTCGAGCGCTCAAAGCCCCAAAGTGAAAGTGAGATTAAACCCTCGTAATTTCCCCTTTTCTGCCCAATGACCTCGCTTCTGCGAGGGATCCACCACATTTGCAGAAAAACCATTACAGGTGCGGACATCACTTAAGTTCACAAAAGTCATTTCTACGATCAAGGGCCGGACCTGCGCGCCTGCTTCTGCGCTCCATCCTCTGCTCCTGCGAGTCCGCTTTTACGGAACTCTGACCACACTTACGGTCCCACCTGGGCAGGTAGATTCACTTCTGCGGCTCAAAGGCCGCTTCTACGATACCGCACCTGCTGCCCAAAGTGTGCAGGTGCGATTACACCAGGTGCAACAAACTTCAGCTAATCCAACATAACACCAAATGATCCGTTAACCATCCAAAATCAACCTGAGGTCGCCGGGACCTCAACCAAGTATACCAACAAATCCTAAAACATCATACGAATTTAGTCGAGCCTTCAAATAACATCAAACAACGTTAAAAACATGATTCACACTCCAATTCAAGCTTAATAAACTTTGAAACTTCAAACTTCTACAAGCGATGCCGAAACCTATCAAATCACGTCCGATTGACCCCAAATTTTTTACACAAGTCACATTTGTCATTACGGACCTACTCCAACTTTTAGAATTAGAATCCGACCCCGATATCAAAATGTCCACTCCCGATCAAACTTCTAAAAAATCTAACTTTCGCCATTTCAAACCTAATTCAGCTACGGACCTCCAAATTATAATCCGGATAGGCACCCAAGTCCAAAATCACCCAACGGAGCTAAGGGAACCGATGAAACTCTATTCTGGAGTCGTATTCACCCAGTTCCAACTACGGTCAACATTCTAGAACTTAAGCTTCCGTTTTATGGACTAAGTATCCCAAATCAATCCGAAACCACAAATAAATCCTTTCGGCAAGTCACATAAGCATAAAATGATACGGTTAAAGTAGAAATAGGGAATTAGGGCTAATATTCTCAAAACGATCGGCTAGGTCGTTACATGGAGTCTTTTACACTATGCACTAATTTTCATAAAATTATGATCCTCCGTTGTTGGGTCAGAAGAAGATTTTTCGTCTTAATTCTTATATTTGCTTGTGTGACATTCTTACTCCTAGGAGATACAACTTTTCATCAATAAATGGTTTTTCTATTTCATTTTTTTTTTTGAAACTTTTTTGATAAGTTTAATAGTTAGCAAATTCTTCAAGCCCACCAAATGAGGAGCTTTAACCTAGATCTGTCTTTTTGTTGTCGATTTATCTTGGCTTATTTATCATGATGTTTAAACCTTTTATAGGACACGATCATGTAGCTAAGGTTCAATTGTAGTAGAATGTCATATGAGATAAGTTTGATCTGAAGGAAGAATTCACGTACTTTAGCAAGACAACATAAGTGGAGAACTACAACATAAAAGAAGCCTTCACCATCGGAAAATACTTAATGCTTCCTTTAGACACATTTTTGTTGTAGCTTCTTTTAATTACAATCTTCTAAGAGACTTAAGCATCTCTTGTGTAAACTATAATCCATCCTAGATTTTTCAGATTCATACCCTTAAATTTCTGATTTTAGCTTCTTTTGATTATAGTTTTGCTGGAAGATCGAAGCATCTTCTTGCAACTATATATATCATCCTAGATGTCTTAGATTTATCACTCTGATCCATTCTCTGTTAAACAATATTTGTTCCAATGTGATTGCAAGTTGTTGATTCAGGTTCCTTGAATCTTATTATATATTATGAGTGCTCATATTGATTGGTGCTAACATTTTACTGAAATTAATATTATGGTTTGAGTCACATAGGTGATTTTTTAAGATTTAATTATAGCAAATATTAGCAAGTACTGGGGATAAACACCTTATTTATGTATGATAGAATATAAGGGTCCACTAAATTCTATAGAGAACCAAGTTCTCTATCAAATTCAACAGTACACACACAAAGCAGAAATTAAATGGCAAGAGAAATTTTACGTGGAAAATTCCCAGCTCAACGGGATTAAAAACCACGACCTACCCTTGTAGGATTTCAACTTCACTACTGAGCAACTTTTAGATTACAACATATGCAATCTAGGAATTAAACTCTTAATCACTCACTAACTTGTAAGATACCTATTAAAATTCACTTTGCAATAACTCTATTACAAAGACTTTGAAACTCGACTAACTCTAGCCAAGACTTAAACACACAGGTTTAAAGTTTACAAAGGTTTCCTACAGAATGCTTCTTAAACAAGCGAGATAGGAATTTCAGTTTAAGACTTTTACAAAGTTACAACTCAACTAAGGACATATAATAACTCTATGTGAGAAATGGTCCATAGTTATTTTGTTCTTTGTTCTTGAATCACTTGACACTTGCTTGTTGAATTGTCACGTGAGTGAGCTCTTATGAAATCTCTAAGTGTTCAAATGTTTTGTTTTAACTCCCTTGAATGCATATATACATGTGTGATATCACTTACAATGATGCAAGCAGGGTAGGTAAAAGATCTTCCTTGGAAAGTTGACTGCAACACTATTTCTGCACTGTAGCGTGTGTAGGCAGCAACTTTCCAACTGGAGAGTTGACTTCGTACAGTCTCCTCGGGAACTGGTAGGGACTTCTTCCCTCAACTATGCCTTCAACTCTGAAGAGTTGGATCATATTCCACGCTGAATCCCAACCTGGAACCTTGTGATCTTGAGGTCTTGTAAATGTGTAATAGATTCCTTATCTAGTTCTGGATAGTACGTTTGTTAGATCATCAAAACATAAAGTAAGATAATTATAACCAAAGTACTTGTCATCTATCAATTTTTCCCTTTTTGATGATGACAAACTTATAATTGTGAATCCTAGAAAGAGCCATAAAGAACCAAATTATGAACCGAAAAGACCTTAAGTTCTCCCTGAAGCTATGCTTTCCCCCTTAATCAGTACCTGAACTTTTGTGAGTTCCTCCTAAATGAGTTCCCTATGAATTTGTATTTATCCCCCTTTCAGATGACTATTAATTTTATACTCTTTATGATTCAATTAAATCTCCCCTCTTTTGGCATCAGAAAAAGCATAGAACAAGTAAGAAGTAGAAAGAAGTCTAGCTTATTTAACTCATGCCACTTATGTGCTCACAACATGATAGAAAACAGAAACAAAAGAGCAGCAACATAGATAGAAAAAAGGCAATCACTTTCATTAACCAGATTTGTACTTTTACAGGTAGGAGCAAAATCATTTTTTTTTCATCCACAGTTTAAAACAAACAAAAATAAACAATTGCCAGAAACAACAAAAACATCACCAAAAACAACTTGAGAAGATAGACACTGAAACTGGACACTGAGGGGACATTCCTTAAGGGACACTGGAGGAAGGGGGCTTGGAAGAGGAAGAAGGGTTTGTAGGACAAGATCCATACGAGCACTCGCGGACATTTGCTCATTGAGCAGTCTTTCTTTCAGGTCCTCCACTTGTTTCCTGAGTTCAGCATTCTCCTTTGTTAGGCGTGCAACCTCTAAGCTGTGAGAACTACTAGAATCAGGTGCCTCTTACAACTGACTAAGCTCACTCTCAAGAATCGCATTCCTAGCCTTCAAATTTTGGATCTCCCCTGTGGCACTATTCTGAGCATTTATCAGTTGAGAGATTGTGTAAGTGCTTCCAACTCCTCCAACTTCATAAATACACTCACACTCCTCAAGAATAATTTTTGAAAATGATTGTTTTTTGGTGCCCACTTTTGCCTGTCCTAGAGGTACTTTGAAAAACTCAAATACCTTTGAGAAGGAACCCATAATGAAGTCCAGGATTCCCATCTCTAAGGTTTTCTACCTTCTATATATACTCAATTATTATGGCAGGCAAATTGATATAGGTAAAATTATCCAAAGCTTCCATGAGGAATAAGTCAGCTTTGGATGCAACAGATATTCTTTCAGTGTGGGAAGCAACACTTTGTTAACCATCTCAAAAACAACTGATATACTGGAAATAGTTCCTTCTTATGCACTTTTCCCCATGTTGTACTACCTTGTCCTTGACAATAGCATTTCTAAAGTTTGGTGTACAGGCACCCTGAACAAATGACAGTACTTTGACAGGAACACCCAAAATTGACCCCAATAAGGTAGAATCCATAACTATGTCCACCCCATTTACCAACACACAGATTTGATCACCATATACTGTGAAGAGGCTGGTGTAGAAACTCTCTACCTCCTCCTCATACACTATAGGAGCCTCACTTGTAACTAGATTGGTCCACTGTTGAGAATCACAAATGTCCACTAATTGTCTCATCCTAGCAAACTCTAGAATGTTAGAGGCAAATGTGCAGCCCCACTGTACTTTTTGATTCCCCAACTTCCTTTTCTCAGACCTTAGAGACTCACTTACTTTTGCTTTCTTGATGGAACCAGGTTCTTCATCATCGCCATCCCTTTTTTTTCACCGGCTTGCCAATAGACTTTTCATTCTCCACCGAATTGTTCTGTATATGTTCACCTTCAACTTCCTTATTAGACTTGTCACCACGCTCCTTCACTATATTGACATTATAATTTTTTTACCAACTTTCCACTGGAACCAGCAACAACACTCTTGGGAGAACTCTCAACACCCTTAGAGGTGTACTTTTCAGATTGAGAGAGAGAGTGCTTCTTACTTGAAGACTTGCGGGTCAGGGAGCTAGGTTCCTCTTTGGGTTCCTCATCCACATCAACTACAGGGACATCCTTTGCTTGTACAACTTTTCCATCTATGACCAACCTTCTCCTTCTCCGACTTCTTTTACTCTTCTTGAGAGCAGACTCCAGAGCCACCTTTTATTGCAACCGTGTAGTAGGTCACTTAAGAGGTGGTTCTAAAGTTACCACTGGCTTAGTCCTAGCCCTGATAAAACTAGCATAAATCAAATCATCTATGTCTTCTTCACTGTCAGGGTTTGTCTCAGGTACCACCATGTTTAAAGGCTCAACATAGAAGTGGGGAGAGGGAGAAAGATCAATATTAGCCCGAGGATATGACTCATGAGCTGGATCCTCTATTGAGGGATCAGGTTCACCATTTAGGACCCCAATAGCATCATTTTGTGCAGGTTCAAATGGCACAATTTCTCCCTTTTCTTCTGATGGCTGAGGCTCTTCCATCTGAGGCTCAGACCCTCCTGGACATTCCTCTACAATGACCCCTTTTGACGCAATGGAAAATGTATTCTCTATTCCCTCATTTTTTGTGGTTCTATGGCAATTTCAATAGAAAAAGGAGTGATACCTACAGAGTCACAACTTGTCATGGTGGTATCAGTCTCTTCATGACTAATCACCAGATCTTCACTCACGTGTCCAACCATGGATGGAGTTGAAAGTTCCTAAACGAGGTTCCCTTGTTTACCTTGTTCACCCTGTTAACTCTGTTTGACCGGTGAGACTGGAGGAGGACAAACATTCTCAGACCAGCTCAGATAAGGAATAGACTCGGAGTGGGTAGGAAAGGGAGTGGAGTGTGGAGGAGACTCTATTTTAGGGTTGGACTAGTGGTTGTTTTAAGAGAGGAGTTCACCGCTGAAATACTGACTGGTGAGGACTCAATCACAGTGTTGTCAGGCACATTGAAGGTTTGATTCTCAGACATGGTGAGATTATTCTCGAAGGATTGTGGATTTGAGAAGAGAAAAGACAAGAGGGAAATTTTGAATTTGGAAGAGAAAGGGTTGTGATGTTGATTTAATTATGATGAGGGGATGGTTCTGAAATGGTGGCAACCTTTTTCTTGGGAGATGCAACGCTCAGAAAAGGAGTGTCATTTGGGTTGTGACATATTAGCTAAAGAGATACAACTTTAAAGAGACTATCACGTTGATGATGATGTGGCATTGTTCTTTTGTCCATTTTGAATTGTGTATGAAAGAACAAAAAAGCTACTAACCCATATAAGGAACACATTCCCTGATAGTTCAGGCAAGTGAGTTTAACCCCTTATTTAGTATGCGCTGTAGCATCTACTTCTATAGTCATCATGCGTGTCTACCTCTAACGGTATCGAGGTGAGTTAGACTTAGCCAGAAAACACTTTAGCTAGATTTTACCTAAGTATGACTTTCATAACCAATCATGAGGAACCGGGTTCTCAGTTGGGTTTTATCATCCCTAGTGCAGGGCAATTTTTTTCTTTCTTCCTAGGTCTTTTGGTAAAGATGTCTGCAACTTGATCTTCAGCGATCAAAGTATTTAGCCCTCTTGAGTTGGACTTAAGTTTTTCCAGTTTGTTGCTTGGTCCACAAAATTTGAGCACAGAAGTAGGCTGATGATACATATTTTGCTTCAGCTATTGAGAGTACCATTGAATTTTGCTTCCTTGAGCCTTAAGAGACAAGAGAGGAACTCAGAGAATGTCCCATTTTAGGAGAGCTTTTCCTATCCATTGCTTGAAGGATAGTAGAGAACTAGGTCCTGTGTTCATCTAAGATATCTCAAAATTCTTAAGGTCCTGTGTTCCTCTATGATATCTCAAAATTCTTACACCACCTTCAGATGAGAATCCTTTGGATTTGACTAAAACCTTGCACATAACATAACTTTAATCACGATGTTTGGTCTACTCGCAGTGAGATACAGGAGAGATTCAGTGATGTCTCTATGCATGATTTGATTTAGAGGAGAACCAGGTTCATCCATGTTTGGGCGTGTAGCTGTGGCAATGGGAGTGTTGATGACCTGTGATGCTTCTATGCCAAAACCTTTTTTAACAACTTGTTTTTCAGCTTCTATTATTGTAGATGCAGGACCAGGTTTCTTGTTGTAATCAATGAGAGTTCTCTACCTTGGTCACTTTTTCTGTTCTCTCTTGAGACGAGTACATCACGAAGATTTCTCCATCTCTTTTATCATCAGATTTTCAAAGATGACCCTTTATTCTTTTCAACAACTACATTTGTTGTGGTGTTCTTAGAGCTGAGCGGTTGACTAACTCTTCTTGAATACAACGTTCATTCACTATCGTATTATTCAAACTTGTACCGTGATCTGCTATGACACAAGCCGCATTTGTTTCTATCTATACCTGCATATTCTTGACAAAAGCCATAATTACTTGAAAGATCTCATCGGTGGTACTTAACTTGAACATATCACGAATCTGGTCCTTCAAGGCCAGTTTATTTGGTGATGAAATACCTGCATATCCCGGCCTTCTGTCCCATAGCTCAGCATTGTTTTTAACAACTCTCAACCAACTTATATCACCTCTCTACAGAGGTTCAAAACCAGCAACATGAGTATTTTTGTATCTTTTGGCTACAACATCACCCCACTAGTCACAAGATCTGAGATTGCGCATATCCCGAACAAGAATTTCACTTTATTTCCCTTGACACATGTCTTCCCACTCCTAAAGTGTACCCTTTTTAGCTATTTTCAAAAGGGTACACTCTCTCCTTGCAAGGCTTTTAGTGAAGGAAGATTGATCGTATTTCCAGTCCTATCCTTTGAGTAGTCACTATTCATATATCATTGTTGGCTGCTCACCTTCACTGCTCCCTGCACAAGGAAATCAAGGGTTAGATTTAGGAACCCAAACGATTTTGGGTACCTTGTTAAAAGAAAAGGGATGAATGAGTGCTTTCTTAGTCCAAGCAGGAAAAATGCGTTTCCTGTTTGACAAACCAGGTCCTCTAGCAGCAGTTACTCTCTCAACAAACACTTTGTTTTTCTAATGAGATTGAACCCTAGCCATTCAGTTTTTCTTGAGGTGCCCATTGTTACCACAATGGGTACATAGCCAGTTATCAGTTATAGTAATGTACTTGCTATGAGATTTGTAAGGAATATTTTCCCTTTGAAACCCAATCCCTTGCCTGTTTCCCTCACTGTTGCTGTACATGGTAGTGATAGCATCAGAGGACCATGTCTACTTATGCAATTTTTCAAGGTCACTCTTTACCTTCCCTAGTTCTTCCTGAAGTTATTTGTTTTTCTCAAGCTCAGCACATAGACTAGTCTTCACCAAATTCAACTCATTTTCAAGCTTAATGTGTGACTCACTTGCAACTTCCTTTCTAATTATCGTGAAAATAGTAATAATAATTAAATTTGATTATGAGATTCTAAAGATATGTGATATATCTTTATGCTAGTTGTTGGTTTGTAGATGCTATGCAAATGAGATAAGAGCTTGGGAACAAGGCGATAACCAAATCGAAAGGTTGACAATCGGGGCTTTGAGCTTGTCAATTCGGGGGACTCAGGATCAATTCTGATACTCGGTTGGGAGCTATCGAGGATAATTGATGAGTGACTAATAGTTATAATAAAATCAATGACGGCTCTTTATGGACAATAATAAGCAATAAATGAAGAACAATATATAGAAGCAATAAATGAAGCAATGAAATCAAAGGAATATGTTAAAGAGCAGAGAGAATGTTCTAGTGTATGTAGTATGGAGCAACAACTGTTTACAAAATGACAAGGATCCCTTTATATATGAGAGGGTATCCCAACATAGTACAAACACATTAATTACAAAGATATGGGGCTGGTACAACCATCAAATGCCTTGATTTGTCTTTTGGGCTAATCCACTAGACTTGACCTGCCATATGCACGTGCCTTGGGAACTCCACCTTGATCCAACGAGATCGGTAATTCATAATGCCTCGGGGCTGGTCATTAATTATACTGTCTCGAAGTCAACCATTGAGAATTCTTGGAGTCGATCACTGGAAACCCTCGAGATGTCTTGATGCTCGTGAAATCTAACCGTCGATTTCTACCGTATACACTTTCCCTTTTCATAGTTTCCAGGCCTATTTACCATTTTAAATTCCTCAATTGTTTCTTTCAAGTCTACTACCACCACCACTAGGTCATCTCTTTCTTGTTCTATACTAGCAATTTTCTCTTCTAAGGCATTCTTTTCCTTATTCAGGTTCTCTATTGTTTCTTTCAAATCAAATACAATGACTACTAGGTCATCTCTGGTTTGTTCAACTTCCCTTAGTTCCATAGTTAATGCGTCTTTATCATTGATAAGACTATGGTATGCATCATTTAGCACATTTGATAATGATATGAGCTTTTTAGGAGAGTAAGATTTCAGATTTCTCTGAACATCCAGAATGTTTATATCATCGTCGTCATCTTCATCATCATCAGATTGAACCATTAAAGCAAAGATTGAATCATACTCAGTTGCTTCGTTTTCCATTGCCATCATTTAACTACCACCATGGTCGTTTTCTTCTTTAGATTTGCTGGAGGAGTCTCCCCATGCAGCAAGAGCTTGCTTTACAACATTGTTAGCATCATTCTTCCCCTTGAAATGTTTGTCAGGAACTTGGTTCCTCTTGGCTGTTTTGTCAAAGTTGTTATTATACTGGTCTTGCTTTAGGAGGGGGCAATCCTTGATGAAGTGTCCTGGCTTGCACCATTTATGATAGAGGTCATAATTTCTTGGCTTGCTAGAGCTTTCCTTTTTTGGAATACCTCCATTCCTGTGAACCATCTTCTAGAACCTTTTTTTCAAGTAAGCCATGTCCCCGTCTTCACCACTTGAGTCATTATTGTCCGTCTTGTGGTCCAGGTTCTTCTCCCTCTTGGGCTCTCTTATTTCATTGTCCTCCTCCTTCTTCTTCTTCTTCTTCTTCTTCTCATAGGTTTTCAAGTTTCCAGCAAGTTCATCCATGGTCAGTGTCTGCAAGTCCTTAGCCTCTGTAATGGCGTTAACTTTGCTTTCCCAAGAACTAGGAAATTTCAGTAAGGATTTTTCTGACAAGCTTGTTTCTTGGAATACCTTCACCAATAGAGTGAAGTTCATTGATGATGAAGGTGAATCGAGTATGCATATTTTGGATAGAGTCATCATCTTTCATTTTGAAGAGCTCATGTTCTATTGTGAGCATATCAAACTTGGATTGCTTTACCTGAGTTGTTCCCTTGTGAGCTATTTGAAAAGCCTCCCAGAACTCTTTTGCTGATTGACAAGCTGATATCCTGTTATTTTCATCAGGGCCAATTCCACACACAAGAATTTTCTTTGCACGAAAATTCTTTTCTTTGGCCTTTCTATCAGCGTCATTAAATTCCTTCCTCATCTTGGGAATAACTACATCTGGGTCGCCAAGGTTCCTTGTAGGGACAAGGGATCCTTCATATATTACATCCCATAACTTAGAGTCTTCAGCCATGATGAAGTCATGCATCATAGTTTTCCACCACCCATAGTATTACCGTTGAACCTAGGAGGTCTGTATGTAGACTGGCCTTCTTCGAAGTTTGGAGGAGTAGCCATGAGGATCCTTTCTAGGTGTTAACCTGATAGAAAGAACCCGCTCTGATACTAATTGATAGAGTATAAGGCTCCACCAACTTCTATAGAGAACCAGATTCTCTATCAGATTCAACAATATACACACAAAGCAGAAATTAAATGGCAAGAGGAATTTTACGTGGAAAGTTTCCAGCTCAACAGGATTAAAAACCACGACCTACCCTTGTAGGATTTTAAATTCACTATTGAGCAACTTTTATATTACAACCTATGTAACTTAGGAAATAAACTCTTAACCCCTCACTAACTTGTAACACACCTATTACAAGCCACTTTGCAATAACTCTATTACAAAGACTTTGAAACTCGAATAACTCTAGCCAAGACTTAAACACACATGTTTAAAGTTTATAAAGGTTTCCTATAGAATGCTTCTTAAACAAGCGAGATAGGAATTTCAGTTTAAGTCTTTTACAAAGTTACAACTTAACTAAGAACATATAATAACTCTATGTGGGAACAAGTCTGTGGTTGTTTTGTTCTTTGTTGTTGAAGTACTTAACACTTGCTTGTTGAATCATCACGTGAGTGAGCTCTTATAAAGTCTCTAAGTGTTCAAGTGTTTTATTTTACCTCCCTTGAATGCATATATACATGCACGACATCACTTACAATAATGCAAGCAAGGTAGGTAAAAAGTCTTTCCTAGAAAGTTGACTACATCACCATTTTTGCATTATAGCGTGTGCATGCAACAACTTTTCAGCTGGAGAGTTGACTTCGTACAGTCTCCTTGGGAACTGGTAAGGACCTGTTCCCTCAGTTGTTCATTCCACTCTGAAGAGTTGGATCATATTCCACACTGAATCCCAACCCGGAACCTTATGATCTTGAGGTCTTGTAAATGTGTAACAAGTTCCTTATCTGGTTCTAGATAGTAAGTTTGTTAAATCATCAAAACATAAAGTAAAGTACTTATAACCAAAGTACTTGTAACCTATCAATGTATTATGTGGCTGACACTCTAGGTTATAATGCTTATACATGTTTTGAAACCTTATCATGACATGAACTAATGTTGGGCCCGTGCAACTCACATGCTTCCCTATTGTAATGACCCAGCCGACCATTTTGAGCATTTGCATTACGCTCAACTATTTGATGTGTTGAGCAACATGGTATGATGTATTATGTATGAATCGTTAGTTTTGAAAACTATGTATGAATCGTCGGTTTTGATTTTCAGGTTATTTGAAAGTGATTTGGAAGAATGAATTTCATAATTGAAGCATTAAAGTTGGAAGAGTTGACCAAGTTTGACTTTTTAGTATTTGACCTTGAATTGAGGTTTTGATGGTTCCGTTAGGTCCGGATGGTGATTTCAGACTCGGGCGTTTTCTCGAATTTGCACTTAGATATTTTTAGAAGGTTTCGACACTAATTTGCAAAAGTTGGAAATTTAAAGGTCTGAAAAGTTCACAAGTTTGACCAAGAGTTGATTTTGAGGATATCGGATTCAGATTGTGGTTTCGGGGATTGGAATAGCTACGTTATGTGATTTGGTACTTGCGTGCCAAATTTGAGTTCATTTCGGGTTGATTTGATATGTTTCGACATGAGTTTTGGAAGTTGAAAGTTTATTTAAGTATGAAGTGAGGTGCGATTAATTTTTTCAATGTTGTTATGTGTGATTTGAGGCCTCGAGTATCTCCGTGTTATGTTATGGGACTTGTTGGTACATTCAGACGGGGTCCTGAGTGGCTCGGATGAGGTTCGAATCATTTTTTCCTCTTGTTGCATTGCTGAAGATTTTTGGTGCTGGTGTAGCCGCATCTGCGGAGTATTGGTCACAGAAATGACTTCGCAGATGCGAAAAGTTTATCGCAGAATCGGGAGAAGACTAGGCTTGGAGTCTTTGCAGATGCAGAATTTGAGTCGCATCTGCGACTTCGCAGAAGCGAGGTCTTGCGTTAGAGTGAAGAGGAGCTCGCACCTGCGATATTGCAGAAGCGGAAAATTGTTGTATAGGTGCGACGGGTCGGCTGGTTAGTTTTGGTCACAGAAGCATAAATGTCGTTGCAGAAGCGACGCTGCAGAAGTGGCTATTTTCTTCGTAGATGCAAACAGTGCTGAGAAAAACCTATAATTTCGAGGGTTGGTCATTTTATTCACATTCTTGAGACTTGGAGCTCGGTTTTGGGCGACGAGGGAGAGAAATTTCACCACATGAATTGGGCTAAGCATTCTTGGCTCGCTTGTGATTATATTTTATTAATTAATATTCATTTTTGGCGTATAATTATTGATTTTAAAGAGAAAAAAATGAGGGGTTTAGTGTAAAGATTCATAGAGTGATTTTTGAGTTTTGAACATTGATTCAGAGTCGGATTTGAGTGAAACTAGTATGGTTGGACTCGTAATTGAATGCGTTGTTGGATTTTGTGAGTTTTATCAAGTTCTGAGATGCAGGCTTTGACTTTTTGGTTGACTTCGGCCTTTGATTTAAGATTCCACCTTTATCATTTGAAATTGCTTCCTTAGGCATTGTTTGATGTATTTGAGCTATTTTTGGCTAGTTTTGAGCCGTTTGGAGGTCGGTACGCGCGGAATGGTATTTCCAGAGTATTGTTTGGATTACTCGGTATTGGATTCAACTTGTTCGAGGTAAGTAATACTTCTAAACTTGGTGCTGAGGGTATGAATCCCTGGATATACGTGTTATGTATTGGTATTGAGGTGACGCACATGCTAGGTGACGTGTGTGTGGGCATGCACCATGTGAATTATGACTCAATTGATTTTGTGGTATTGTGTAGTCACCTAAACTTGTTTCTATTCCTGAAATTTCCACGTGCTAGAGTAATTGAGTTGTGATCCATGCTAGAAACCATGTCTATGTTATATACTTATCCTGCCGGAACCCACTGAGGTGATTTCAGTTGTTGAGTTATTTGCTTACATTGCATTTACATACTTAGTCACACTCATTCATTTTCATATCATATCTCAGTCTCAGTTGCCATTTATTGATACGTCATACCATCATTTTTGGGCTGTTTTTTATGAAATTGTGAGCCCGAGAGACTTCAGAGATTGATGACTGAGTTGGGTCTTGAGAACTGAATTGTGAGTGATATTGATGGAATCGGGCTGCAAGCTGCAATAGGTATTATTGATTCATGGTCGCATGACACAACATGCTTTATTGATCCATGCCATGATTGGCTTATGCTATTGATTCACGATGGGATCGGGTTGCGCGTTGTAGCAGAATTTATTATTTTTGGTTTGGATCTGGCATGTACAATGCTAAGTGACTAAGTATGTTGAGTGATTGAGCGTGATGAGTGGGAGTGTGAGACAATGAGATTGAGTACTCTGAAAGTGTGGGTACATGAGTTCCTAACTGTGGTGCATTCGGTTGACATGTATACTTGACACACAGGCATAGAGATGCATTCCCTCAGGTTACACGGTTTTGTGACATTTATGACTTCACATGTACATTGACATGTAGGCCTAGAGATGTACTTTGCTCATGCTATCTGATAATGAAACATCTTACTTATTGTTGAAAGGTTTTAGTAAAAAAATCACAATTTTTTAGACTTACTCATATTTTGGTAATTTTGGTGAAGGAACTGGATTTTACTGTTGTACTTGAAAAGTATGACTATTTTCCGTAACTGTGAACAAGCTGAGCATTTTATCTCCGAGTTATTTCTTGTACCACTTTTATTATATTGTTATGAGCTATTGATGGCTATTGATGTTGGACTCTAACCTTTGTCCCAACTCGTCACTAATTTCAACCTAAGGTTAGGTTTGTTACTTATTGAGTACATGTGGTCGATTGTACTCATACTACACTTCTGCATCTTGGTTCAGATGTTGGATGATGATGTTGCTGTGTATGGCGGGAGCTGGATTTCAAGATGTACCTGCGTTCCGGTCATAACTGCCTCTTGATCTTGGTAGCTTTAGAATTTTAGTTTGTTCATGTATATTTTAAACAGATGATGTATTTATTTCATAAAAAAATTGTAAACTCTAAATCTTAGAAGTTTGTGGTTTGTACTACCATTCCTTAGGAAATGTATAAAAGTTCAGTTATTTGTCTTACTAAATCTCATTAAATTGGATAGTTATTAATTGGCTTACCTAGTGGGTTGGGTTAGGTGCCATCACGACTAGTTGGATTTTGGGTTGTGACAAGTTGGTATGAGAGATCTAGGTTCATAGGTTCTACGAGTCATGAGAAAGTGTCTAGTAGAGTCTTGTGAATAGGTATAATGATATCCATACCTATCTTCGAGAGGTTACATGGCACTTAGGATAAACTTCCCATATTTCTTTCCTTATCGTGCGACATTGATTCAGCTTGAAGTGTATCTCTTTGAATTCCTTCCTCTCACTCGTATGTGCATGTGAGCACTCGGGACTAGCTATACATCGACGAATTGTGATTCTATGGATGAGGTACAAGAGGTGTTTTTTGTGTCTTGGTGATGGGCCAGTCTAGAGGAATTGAGGCTAGGTTTAGACCGCAGCTTAGGCTTGATAGTTTCGGTTGTGTGAGTATATGCTCTTGACTTCTATGTCTGGTAGTTTTCCTATGTATGGAATTTGTGGCTTGATGAGTGGTTGGATGGCTATATTATGAGTAAGATGTGACTGCGGGAAATGTTCAGATGGTTTGAATGTGACAAAAAGAGTTTGCTTGAGATTTAAAAAGGACTTTAGGTACTTGATTTCTATCTTGATATGATGTATAGTCTTGAGTTCATATTGTTTGAAAGATCTTTCATGTTGTTTAATTGTGGAACGAATTAGATTCTTAGGGCTTGTTGATGAGTTCAGACTCAGGAAGATTGGGTGATTATATAGTAGTTATGGTTGTGAAAGGGTATAGAGAGATGTCAGTTTGAGGCTAAGCAGGTGGGTTATCACCTGCGGGATAATCCACAGATCCTTATGATGTGTTTCTTTTCTACCAGTGGGTTATATTTGTGCGATTTGAGTTTGGATCGATTGTAATAGTTTACCCGATCGCCATGAGGATAAATGCGAGATTTGTAGATGATTTGAGGTATTAGATGGTTTGTGTTACATGAGCTTATGAAGGATTTAGTTGAATCTTACTACGGTATTATGGCAGTAATGGGGGTATGGTTATTGTAAGTTATTAGAGGTTTCATTCCATGGATTTAAGCTAAGTGGGGGAGTCTGCTATCGACGAGTTAATTTCACGGTTATATGTTGTATTGGTTTCAGTCTGAAGCATACTTTTGGATCGGTTGTGACTTGCAAAAGCTAATTTTCAGGATAACTTAGGCAAGGAAGTTCCTGGATGCATGATGTATTACAATTTATGGGCATATGGGAATCACTAAATGATTGAGTTGTTATTCGTGAGGGATGTAGTGTGCGCGGTGTAGGAATTTCCTCAGTTTTGTCAAGGCGGGGTCACTACTTTGGGTGTTATTGTGCTAATGGGGCATAGTTTGTTCGGTCCGTTTGAGGCGGTGCGGTTGATATTTGAGCAAAGTGGATGAATCTCGAGAAGGTTCTAATGGATTCAAGATTTATATGTAGCAATCGAGAATTTTCCGGATTCGTATATGGCTAGAATCTGTGATTTGCATTGGATGGTGTCGAGACTCGCGATATATCAATCAAGTGGAGATCCTCTCTAGTCTCATAACCATAGAATATAACAATGCATGACTGATAGACCCAATCTACAATAACAGAATCACCCACTGGATTGGACACATAAACAGGAGTACCCAAGGACTCGCGAGGAACATCCATGAAATGAGAAAACAGAGATAACACATATGAATAGGTAGAACTTGGATCAAATAATACCGAAGCATCCCTACCGTAGACAGAAATAATACATGAGATCACGACATCTGAGGCCACTGCATCTGGTCTGGCCGGAAAAGCATAGAATCTAGTTGGAGCTCCACCTGACTATCCTCCACCCGCCTGACCTGTAACTGGCTGGCCTCCACCTACCTGACCTACAACTCTAGGACGGACCCTACCCACATGCCCTCCGCCTCTGGGCAGCTGGACAGTTGGTGCTGTAATTAATTATGGGCTGATGAACCTGCTGCATTGCCTTGACCCAAAGTCTGGGGCAGAACCCCCGCACATGACTGAGATCCCTGCACTCGAAACAACCTCTCAGTACGACGGACTTCTGACCTGAAGTTTGACCCTGATGGCCTGAATACCCACTGGAGGAACCCTGAGTAGCTGGTGGGTGGTAGGAACTCTCTCTCATGGCGCTGAAATATGATCGCACTGGAGCACCTCGAGGAGATGGCAGTACTAGATATGTGGGCCTACTAGGCTGACCTCTATAAAATGACCTCTGCCCTTAGATAGAGCACCAATGAACCCTCAAGAATAACAAAATCGATTGTCCAGCAGTATCTGCTCGCGGCCCCACTGACGGACACCCTCGATCCTCCGAGCTATCTCCACAACTAGCTGGTAAAAAGTCCCAATCTCAACCTCTCGGGACATAGTGGCCTGAATAACTGAGTGCAACCCTACAACAAACGACCGTACTCTCTCCGTATCAATAGGAAGTATCATAAGTGCGTAGCGAGACAACTTAGAGAATCTCACCTCATAATCGGTCACTGACATTTGACCTTGCTGGAGCTGCTCAAACTGAAACCGCAACTCTTCCCTCTGAGAGAGTGGAATATACCTATCCAGGTATACGGGCCCTGTCTTCTAACTGGTCTGCCAAGAAGATAAGACTGCCACCATCTACGAGCTCTGCCCTCCAACTGGAAAGTAGTAAAATCTACCCCTTGGGACTCTAATATCCTCATGTTGTACAGTCTGTCGCTGCACGATCAATGAAGTCTTGGGGATCTTCATGTCGCTCACCTCCGAAGACAGGGGGTGTAGCCTGGTCTATCTATCCAATAGGTTCTACGGCTCGCTGGCCGCAGTTGTTCTGGGCTCATTCATGGCTGCTGCCACTAGATGGGCTGCCATGGTTAGTGCTGGTCTGATACACGGCCGTAACTGGTCTAATACACGGTAGCTGTATACCCAAGAGCTTGAGCTGTAAGGGTCTATGCACCTCCTCCCACCTATGATGTGGCTGGGTCCGTTGGAAATAAACCATCCTGAGTCATAGTGTCCATGAACCGTAGCATACGTCCCATGACCTCCTGAAAGCCCGGTGCGGACATGAAATCTACCAGGGATGACTCTACTGCAAGGGCATCTTCCTACTCCTCAATAATGGGATCCTCTACTGGATCCACTGGTGGCATGGCTGGAGCAACCTTGGAACGTCCTCGTCCTCTACCACAAGCTAGAGCCCTCCCTCGGCCTCTAGCAACAGGGGGAGCAACTCCTCCCCGGTCTGGAACATCCTCTTTGCTCGTTCTCACCATCTGTGAGAGAACAAGATAAAGCTACTTAGTATAACATCAACTACACGATAGGAGATGAAGAAAAAGTAGTTTCCTAACACCCTATAGCCTCTCGAAGATAGGTATGGATGTCTCCGCACCGATCCGCAAGACTTTATTAGGCCTGCTCATAACTTGTGAGACCTATGTGAACCTAGTGCTCTGATACCATGATGTCATGACCCAAATTATCCTATAGGCCGTAGTGACGCCCAACGTTACCTCTAGGCAAGCCAATAGTGAACTAACAATGTGATTGTTTTTTTTAGCAATTTAGAAATAGTTGATTTTTAATTATTATAAAATAAGGAGTGAATTTTTTTATAAAAATGAGTTATAGACAATTTAAGAGTAAATGAGATGAAATAAATAATCAAAATCAACAATTGTTTACTAACATAATTTCCAAGACCTGGTGTCACAAGTGTTTGTGCTACTAGTAGAATATAAAAAAAAACTACACTACTGTCTGAAATGAAGTAGACAGGAAGTAAATGCAAAAGAAAGACTTCAGGTGTTGCAGAACAGGCTCAGACATTAGCTCACCGCAAAGTCTCGTAGTATCAGGAGTGCTTGCCGGGATGATAACCAGATGCACCTGCCTCAGATCCTGCACGATTAGTGCAGAAGTATAGCGTGCGTACATAAACAACATGTACCCAGTAAGTATCTAGTCTAACCTCGAAGAAGTATTGACGAGGGGTCGAGTTCGACACCTACTATGGGCTAACAATAAAATACTAAAATTCTAATTAAACATGGGCTAAATAAATGAAACTGAAAACTCAATAACAAAAAATGAATGAACAATTCTTTCAATGATAGTAAATCCTAAATCAATTTCCATCATTTAGTAATTTAACCTCTCAAGCCAATGAAACAATATAAAGTATAATTGGGCCCCCAGTATTATTACAAACGACTTATGCCCAGGTCGTACGACTCGATCCAAAATACAAATATATATAATGTGCACCGCTGAAGATCGAACGACACGAACCATAGATGCATCTGTTCTACTACCGAGGCGTTGGACCCGCTCCACGAGAAGAGAATATACTTTATAAACATCCCATTTAAAGGTTATTAAAAGGCTAATATACAAAGAGGCACAAATTCCTATTAACGATCAAGTAACCCGCCAAAACTCAAGTAATAAATTTAGGTTTTTACAATTCCTTTATCAAGTTTAAATATAATTTAAGCACTTAAATTAACAAGTAGGGTACAAACATTACAAGTATTTTATTATTTGGATCCTGAACTACCCGACATAAGCATAATTAGTAGATACGCATGGACTCTCGTCACTTCGTGCGTACGTAGCCCCCATAATTAGAAGCACATATTACTTCAAATCACCTATGGGGTAAATTCCCTCTTACAAGGTTAGAAAAGAGACTTACCTTGTCTCAAGTTAACTTCCGATTCACAACTATGATTTAAATCCTCAACTCAGTCCAAACGATTCGAAACTAGTCAAATGTCATATAAAATAATCAATGAATGTTCACAACTTCATAATTTAACTATTAGAGTAATTACCCAACTCCAAATGGAAGATTCCTGAAATTCACCTCCAGTCTCACGTGTCCGAATTCTGAAAATTTTTGAAGAAAATTGTTACCCATAACCTCGCGAACTCAAATAGATAATTTTTACAAATTCCATAACCATTTTCGTGGTTAAATCCCATTTTTATAAAAACCTAGGTTTTTCAACTAAACCCATAATTTTACAATTTTACATGTTAAAATCTACCAATAATCTATGTATTAAACGTACACTGGGTAGGAATTGTAACACCTCTTTTTTTACCACCCGAGGGGGTATATAAGGGAGTTTTTTAAATTTAAGTAATATTATTCGAAATGGAATTATTTTTTATTTAATTTCAGAGTCGCCACTTGGAATAGTTTATTTGGGTGTCCCAAGTCACCGGTTTATTTTAAATCCCAAATCGAGGAAATTTTTGATTTTATTTAGAAGTTTGCGAACCAGAAATTATGGATAAGGAATTCTGTTAACCTGGGAGAAAGTTTTAGGCATTCCCGAGTTTCGTGGTTCTAGCGCGGTCACTTAGCAATTTATACTTGGCTTATTAATTTGGTTAATTACGTATTTTTAGAACCAATGTGCATCCACCCCTTTCGCTTTTATTTGCTTAACTATTCTTAATTATGGAATTATCTTAAAAACGAGTCACGCGTACGTGTACTCATTTGTTTGGCGCTTCAAGAATCATATCACGCCTACGTGTCCATAATTCCTAACACTTAGTTATTTAAGAAAACTTGGTCAAAGTTGCGCGAATGCATACCTTAATTTATTTTGGGAATCGTAATTATGTTACGGGAATATATACATTATCACGATGATTTAGCTATTTGGAGCTATTTGTTACGGGGGAAAGGGACTAGTTTTTTTAAATATTATATTCATGCCAAGAAGCACATAAAAAACTTTGGAATTTTTAAATTCCTATACCATATAGGAAACCTTATTACCCTCAATGTTTAAGGTTTGATATAATTACATTTAATATATCAAATTACCAATTCTATATCATAATGTATTTTAAGGGTACAATTAATGCAGCGTATATCCCTCCTTAATTTAAGGTACCGTATATCCCACCCCTCCCACGTTTCTCTCTCCCAAACCCTCACCCTCACCCACTTTTTACTTTACCATCTTTATTACGTCATACCACCAAGCATCAAAATAGATCATCACTTTTGTAACCACAAAACAGAGTAACATAAAAGAGTAACAAAACAGAGTAACAAAATCTCATGCAATTTTAACCTCGATAGAATTGGGTTTCTTAGGCTCAGGTGGAGGCAGCTTCTGGACAGTCACGGTCAAAACTCCACCTTGATAAACTGCAGAAATGGCATCGGTATTCCCATTATCCGGCAGAGAAAATTTCCTCATGAATTTTCCAATCCTTCTCTCCATTGTAATATACTTAGCCTTTTCTTTCTCTTCTTCCCTCTTCCTTGCTCCACTTATCAGCAGCACATTGTCGTCTTCCACTTGCACCTTAATATCTACAGATTTCAACCCTGGCATGTCCACAACCAAAACGTAGGAATTTGGGCATTCCTTCACGTCGGCTGGTTTTGCAGCCATTGCCTTAGCGTCAGAATACAAATAATCTACAATTTATCTATAAAATATCCACAAACTGAGTACATGAAATTTAATATCCCAATTCCCATTTAATTGTAGCTTAATTGGTATTTTCGATATAATTGCATTTTTTGCATAAGATTTTGTAGAAGTTTTAGTCGTTTTGGAATTGTGAAAACAGAAAATAATGCATCTACAATCAGAATACAAATAATCTACAAAATATCTACAAACTGTGTATATTGAATTTTAATATCCCAAATTCTCATTCGATTGTAGTTTAATTGGAATTTTCGACATAATTGCATTTTTTGCAGAAGATTTGTAGAAGTTTTAGTCGTTTTTGATTTGTGAAAACAAAAAACAAAGCATCTACAATCAGAATACAAATAATCTACAATTTTATCTACAAAATATCTACAAACTAGGTACATTGAATTTTTATATCCCAATTCCCATTTAATTGAAGAATAATTGGGATTTTTTGACATAATTGTATTTTTTCAGAATATTTGTAGAAGTTTTAGCCTTTTTTTATTTGTGAAAAAAAAAAGCATCCACAATCAGAATACAAATAATCTACAATTTATCTACAATTTATGCAATATGTCTGATGGTAAGCAACCTCCACTTCCAACCGAGAGGTTGTGAGTTCGAGTCACCCCAAAAGCAAAGGTGGGGAGTTCTTGGAGGGAAAGATGCCGAGGGTCTATTTGGAAACAGTCTCTCTACCTTTGGTAGGGGTAAGGTCTGCGTACACACTATCCTCCCCAAACCCCACTAGTGGAATTAGACTGGGTTGTTGTTGTTGTTGTCGTCTTCTTCTTCTTCTTTTTCGAGTTTCAATCGGAAATTTAGTCAAAACCAAGTCTAATCTTCACCAAAACCCCTCAAAATTGAGATATAAACTCCAAACCATATTCTCGATTATTTTCAACAATATCCAATCCAAACAAATAATGATTTTTGAAAACCCAAATTTAAATTCAAAGCTTTCAAGCTTTTTAATGGCTGTCAATGAATTTTAAATTGAAGATATAAGATTTGCGTTTCAAATTTGATCTGAAGCTCGCGAAATCAAATAGAATATTTTGTTCCTGATTTGTAGCGCGCCTAGTTAGTTGATTCAACTACTAATAATTAGTATTTAATGAATGATACGATAATTGTAGAAAAAATGTGAACATAGCAGGTAAATTAGAAATTATGCACATATTTGATAATAAAGTTTCATATATAGTGTAGCGTAGGGAGGGTAAAAAATCTCAAAAACTTTAGCCAACTGAAGTTACTGGAGTCCAAAATCATATTCTAATTTAACCAAAAAAACCAACAGATTCTATCAGAAGAGTGGTCCACTCTATTTAAAATTCACCATTCTTGTTCTCTCTTAAATATACACCCAGATCCATTACTTTTTTTTACCTTAGCCCACCCAAGCTCTCTTTTAAATGTGATCGACCAAATCATCTCAGCAATTTCATGCTAATCAAATGGAACATTAAACCAAAGTAGAACCAAAAGCTAACATGGAAAACAAACTATTTCTGTGCTGAAATTCAAGTATCAAAGAAAAGAGCTTAACAACTGATTTTAGAACATTTATGTCATCAAATCCTTTACAGTAGACGTTAAAAAAAACTCTAAAGATCAGCAAAAGATGGACCTTTCAAGATTCTTTACACGACAAAATCTCAGCTAAACGGGAACCTCGACCAAAATCAACGAACGGAGCCCGAACTCAACCTCGACGACTCAACTTTGGAGATGTATTTTGTGCACAAAAGGAAACTATTTTTGCCACTGATTTTGAAGCTTTTAAGCGGCGTCCATGATGGTGGACAGAGATGCTCGTATTTCGGCTTTCATGGTTGTGTTTTAAGTAGGAGATGAAGCTATTTTCGGACTGGTCTTCAAGAGTAATTCGTTGCTGGTTTTTGGTGAAAAGGGGTTGTTGTTTCGCTGGAATTTTGGCCAGTTTTCATGGCTGTTTGGTGCTGGTTTCAATGGCTGAAATAGTGAAGGTTTGGACGGCTGTTGCTGGAATAGTTTTGGGTTTGGAATCTGCCGCTGCTCCTTAGAGTTTGGGAACGGCAGTCATGAAAAATGAAGAGGGCTGGGTAACAGCTATTTGCTGGTTGAAAACAGAAGGAGCAGCTAAGTTAGGAGTCCTCCTCTTGTGTGTCTCTTACTCTCTTTCCATTTTTGAGAAAAGAAGAATCGATCCTCTTTTAAGGGGTAGGCGTTGTTAAGGTAAAGGAGGCCGTTCCTCTCTTTAGGATTTTTTAAGCTAGGTCTAGGTCTGTTATAAGGAAGAGGGGATCCGGTCGTGTTAGCGGGTCGGGTAGGCAAGGCGGGTTTGGGGCGAATTGTGTGCCATTGGGCCATTAGAACTATTTTAGCCCAAAATTTAAAACAAGACCAAATCAAAATCCTTTCTTTCTCTTCCTTGATTTTTTGAAACACTAGCCATTTTAAACTCTAATTTAATTTAATCTAATTTGTATGCACAAATTATTTATTTATTTTGCCCAATTAGTTAACAAATCTAAGAATACATTTTCTTTATTTTTAGTTATTTAAATGATGCCTTTAGCATTGTTATTAATTCCTAAATGCAAATTAAACATAAGATGACATGAGATTAAAATGTGACAATTTTTATGATTTTTTTATGATTTTAAAATATTAAAATGCATGAAATGCAACTAAATAAAGAAAAACTCCTAAAATCAATTAAAACTATTTCCTTCTCGAACGCGGAAAGGGCCTCGCATTCGTGAAGGCAACGCTCCTTAGGCCCAGGAAAATGTCATATGCGAATGCGGCAGGGGCCTCGCGAACGTGGAGGCTTAACTAGCCTAACTTACGCGCACACGAAGGGTAATGAACACCAACCTCCCCAGGCCCTTCCTTCTACGCGAATGCGAGAGCGCCTTCGCGAACGCGTAGGCCTGAGATCTCAAAGCTCCGCGAATACGACCTCCTAATCGCAAATGCAAAGAGAAAATTGCCCCACTACCCAAATCCTTCGTCGTGAACGCGTGGGTCCTTTTGCGTTCGCAAAGAAAGAAACTAGAAGTGGAATTTAGGTTTTTCTAACTTAGCTCCGGGCGGTTCGAAAACACCCTAGCCATTCGAGACCCCGTCCAAATGTACCAACATGTCCATAAACATAATACGGACTTACTCGGACTCTCAAAATGCGTAAAACAACAAAAAATCAAGAACCACTCACCAAAACCAAATTGAATCAAGTTATGAACTTCAAGTTTCCAAATCGCTCTAAAAGCGCCGAACCATACTTAGACTACTTGGAATGACACTAAATTTTGTGTGCAAGTCTTAAATCACCATACGAAATTATTCTCGATTTCAAAATCCCAGTTGGACCTCGATAATACCAAATCATACTTCAAATCAAATTTAAAGAACTTTAAAACCTTTAATGTGCCAACTTTTACTATTTGACCCCGAAATGCTTTCGAGTCATCCAAAATCCGATCTGAACATACACCCAAGTCCGAAATATTCGTACGAACCTATTAGAACCGTCAAATCCCGATTCTGAGATCGTTTGCTCAAAACGTTGACCAAAGTCAAACTTAGCCCCTTTTGCCAGCCTTAAGGAACCAAGTGTTCCGATTTCAATCATAACCCTTTCAAATCAAACTAACCATCCCATCAAGTCATAAAGCGGTTAAAGCACATAAGGGGAGTCTTATTTAAGGAACAGAGTTCTAAATAGCAAAACGACCGGTCGGGTCGTTACAATGTAGAAAAAGTACTTTCTTTTATTTCAACAAAATGATTACTTTGTTTTCATGTTGTAGAAATAGTACTTTCTTTCTCAACCAAAAAAATAATATTTTTTTTAGTTATGGAGCATAAATTTCAATGTTATTTTGTGTAAAAAAGTAAAGCAGCACATTAGCTCCTTTGGATTTGTGAGATTTTTGGAATAAATAATTAAATTGTTGAATAAAATAAAGTCTTGAAAATATTGGATTTTTGGGGG
>MU757177.1:11035-25041 GCA_026770625.1 Nicotiana glauca
GACCATGAAACTATGAATTCCAGCATACCAACGAAAGATAGCATGAACTCCGGGCAAGAATAAATGAACAGACACGTGAACAGTTTGAGTGCTTGGAATTATGTAATAATATAATGACTAAGGATGTCTACAGTTAACCCAAACATGGAAATCATGAAGACTAAGTGACCAGTAGATTCTGATTCAAACAGACATCAGTTTTTGTTAGTTCCTTTACCAATTCAGACTTTCCGAACCACACCAACTATACAGACTTCTCTGAACCAAAAACAACTAATACACGATCAAATCTAATCTAGACTCTTCACATTTGAAAATATCAATGAACACAAGAAAACTTTTGATATCAGTAGATCCATACTACACCCTTCTCCTAAAATATTCACAATCAAATTGACATATATGCGAAAACAACAAACAGAACTGTTCTGCTAATCACGGAGGCAACAGGGAAGTTCTAATTCAACATGTATGCTATTGACCAAAGTTACTACGAGTGCATTTATCAGATTAACAACAACAAATTAGGATGGATGCACTCTTCAACAATCAGTTAATTAATACAACTTGAAACATAAGCTTCCCAGACTACACACTTAGATCCCAGACTCACACTTAAATCCTAAGCTTCAAGCAAGTTCGCACCGAAACATCTGAAAACCTTGTACTAAACCATGCCCAACCTTAAACCAAAATGACAATGAATTTGGGGTATTAGGAAGATGAACCAATCCATTAGCGGGTAGAAAAACTTAACAATTTCTCTAAGACTTCACTCTGCTCAAACTGAGAAGAACAAACCAAATAACCAACACAAGTCGACTATCAAGTTTCAGTGAGTAAAACAACCTACATGCTAATTAGTCGGACATTATTGCTAACCAACATAGAGAAGCAAAATGAAATGGTAATTACAAACAGGTATAGGAATGATTCCCTTTGAACCCAAGAAACATACAGATTTCATCAAGTCATTAGTAAGCGATCAAGGCGCCTTGGCATAAAACTTTGAATTCATCAAACAGAGGCTAGCCAAAACGAGTGAACCATGACATTAACCAGTCAGTGAAGAGTCGACAAAATCGATCACAATATAGGATTGAAACTCAAACAACAACTCTCTAACGATTGAAAATAATCTGTTTCAACTCAAATCTAGTTTGGAAAAAACAAAGCTATAAGAACAGCTCCAATGTAATTCACGTTGAATTCCGAAATCAAATCTAAAAATCAACTGTAGTGTTTTCCTTAATATTGATGAACTGAGATAAAATCAAAATAACAATCTAAATCAAAAATTGAGTAGAAGGACAAAACAGTGCAATCACCTGAACAAAACAAATCTGTATATGTATCATATGAAATGTGTGGACGAAAAGAATCAATTGTTAAGAAGAATCATCCAATAGAACCACACAGAAACAAATTCAAACATGAATTGAAACAGAATACAAGTAACAGAAAAGGATTCAATTCAATAAAAATCGCACAACAGGGAACGAAATTAAACTGTTGAAGCTAAAATAACAGCAAGAGATTCAAATGACAACTCCACTTCGAGTTCCAGAATCCAAATCAGATACGAGCTTCGAAATCGAATAGAAATCTTATTACACAATTCAAATTGGAATCCGAAGAAATTCGCTCTATCTAACAAAACTAAACCCTAGCTCTTTTTCTCTGGATTTTCTCTTCGATTTTCACTCTTCAAATATTCTCTCAAAATTTTCCGAAATCCTTCGTCTTCGTCGCCTTCATCTCTGAAATAGCCTTGAAGCTTTTGCTCAGTGGAGGGATGATAGAGACACGCGAATTCCGTGTCTCTATTATCTGATGAAGCTTCTGATATTAACAAAGTAAAATGGGTTGGGTCGGGTATATGTGTGGGTTGGGCGTGGGTTTGGGTTGATTTGGGCCAGGTTTTCGGGTGTTTTGGGCTTAGGGGTGTTTTGGCCCCAAAAATCATTGTATTATATTCCCCTTTATATTTGTTTTTGTATTTTCCTTCCATTATTTTCACTTGTATTTTTGTATTCATTTTTTAAATTGTAATATATCATATATATATATATATTGTATTTTCTTGATTTTATAAAATTGAGAGATTAAACTAACAATTATACTAATTAAAGTCTAAAATTATTTAATAACTATTTTGAAGTAATTTCCAATTAAAACAATAAAAATGCTAAAATGAACTATTTCTGTGATTTTTCTTTAAATTGTTAAAATGAATTAATACCTATTCAATACCAAAATGTAAGATTAAAATCCTAATGCAAATGCATATTTTTATACTTTTAACATGAATTATTATGAAACTAATTAATACGAAAAATGCAACGAGATTATTAAAAATTGTAAAATTATTTTATTTGAACTTTTTGGAATAATTTGCTTAGGGCAAAAATCACGTGCTCACACCATTGAATAGCACTAGTATGTATAACTAAACACCATCTAGTTAGAAAGAACTTTCATACAAGTATAAAGAGGAAATCATAAAGATAACAAAGTTCCAAATAAGCACCATGTCAACACAGCAGCAAATCCCAGTCAACAATACCCAAATAACCAATTGAAACATAATCATTTTCGAGTAAGAAAATAGTATATATATATATATATATGTATATATGGTTGGGATGGGTTGCTCTGATGGTAAGCAACCCCCACTTCCAACCAAGAGGTTGTGAGTTCGAATCTCCCCAAGATCAAAGTGGGAAGTTCTTGGAGGGAAGGATGTCGAGGGTCTATTTGGAAACAGCCTCTCTACCCTAGGGTAGGTGTAAGGTCTGCATACACACTATCCTCCCCAGATCCCACTAAGTGAGATTATAGTGGGTTGTTGTTGTTGTATGGTTGGGAGATCACTAGCACTGATATTACCACCGTCTTTGTTAGCACGGAGTCCGATCACGCCCGATCGGCTAGGCCATCTCCCCACGGAATGATGTGGTTTGACATTCTGATACGAAAGAAAGTTGTCACAAGAATAGTACCACCATATGCGCAACATGGAGTCCGATCTCCACTTGATCAGCTAGGCCGCCTTCCCACATATGCCGTGTGGGTTGGCTTTTAATTTTTCAATTCACAAGTATTAGTTCCATCCCAATTTGGGGGAAATAGTTATAATTTTACCAATATTTCAATTTTATTCCAAATCACACTCCACTCCTACACCGACACGTGTAGTTTTGGGTGTGGGCCTTATGACCCACCCTTCCTCGGTCTTGCTAATGGTACTCCAAAAATATTGTTGGTTCAATGTAATAATACACACAGTTGTGGTATGAATACAAGTATACAAATATAGCAACCATGCTTACCTCAATATCCTTCACATTTTATAGATTCCAATTAGTAATTCCAGTCACCAACAACAACAGTAATTCCTTGGCTCATTTGGCCATTCAAAAGATTCTTTATTCCTGGCAAGGTGGCCGTATTTCATATTTCACATGTTTCACATCGATACCAATTTCAATAACAAGCCATTCGATCCAAAATGTCAAGTGCACATGAGAGGAATCATGAATCATGGGCAGATACAATATTGCAGAAATCATACACCTCAAGTTTATTAACAATGGAACTTTAAACACAATGGATTATTCCAAATCAATAGAGGGGATACACCAACCCGTAATAAAATACATCAAAGGCATCACCAAGTACATTTATAATTCAAGTTCTCAGCACATTGATCACACTCTATTTCCCAAATTCATTTGATACTTCAAACATCTCTATACATAGAGGATTTCACATAGTTTTGCATAATATATGCAGCTCAAATCTTAATTTAAGGTTTTAGCATTTCAATAGATAATTCATATCTTTTGCCTATTTCAAGTTATCAAGATAGCACGTTGATCATGTTGGGACACATCTTTCACGCATATAAGGTTACAACACCAATTCATGTAAAGTAACAACCGTTACAACTATTCAACTTTAATCTTACCATATTCACACAAACATCGATGAAGCTCGATTTCTAAAAGACAGATTTAGCCATACATACCTCAAATTCGCCCCTTAATGATACTACAATGATCCACTACTCTTAGGTAACGTCAATCTACAATACAACATTCAATAGGGCCAATATTAGTAATAAATTCCATAACTTATGCCATTTAGGCCTATTATCAAACACCTTGTAGGCATAAATATTTACACCTCATACTATAGTATTGGTTCCTCCAACTATCACCATTAATCAATAATTCATCCCACCATTAGTCTTTAACAATTTATACTCCTAACATCACATGTGTGATCAACCATTCACACCCAATCAACAAAATTCCATCAAATAATCACCTTTAAGTCCCTACCATGTTCATGTATATAAATTGGGAATTTATGGCCTCCAATCACCATAGAGTAGTTAGAGATGATAGACATACCTCTTGTAGTAAGAATCTTGAGAATCCCCACTTGTAGTGTTCTTGATAAATTCAAGGACTTGAATGAAAATCTATGGATTTCCAAGATCAATCCATATTTATATAAGTGTTTAGGAGTAGTAATCAACTCAAAATACTCCAAAAATATGACATTGGATCATAGAAATGAAGAGTGGGACGGAATCCTCTTGAGAAAGCAAGCCCTTGCTCCAAAAATGACTTGGGAACTCTCTAGACCCGGTCTTGGGGTATTTAGAGGTCTTTTACTAGCGCAATCGTGCTACTGGTCATGATATGGTCGCGCTAGGGAGGAAGAATACTTCACAATATGCATGTCTACTAGCGCGATCGCGCTAATGGTCGCGCTAGTGACACATGTCGAATAAAATGGTCATAACTTTTTGTATACATCTCCAAATGACGAACAGTTTATTGCTTGGAAACTAGACTCGAAGGGCTTTAATTTAATAGGTTGTGCATCACACAAATCCCTATATAACCGGAGATATGATCGTCCAAAGTGAAGTCTTGTGCGCACTCATTTACAACTTTCATCTATTATGAAATTTTCTAACTTGGCTTAGACTTAGGCCTCTCGTTAGACCCCAAATTACTTATAATATGACTTATACACTTATTAACATATCCAATTTATATCCATTATATCATGAATCCTCATTTGCACATAAAATAAAATAATTAGCCTACCTTGGCACGACGAAATCTTAAATTACTTGGAAAAAAAATTTCCGGGGCCTAACACAACTAACTCTAAGTATTCTTTCACCCTAATATCTACCTTCTCCACCTTCTCCATTAGACTGTCAAATTTAACTTGTGTGTATGTTTTTGCCATCGAGAAGTATATCTCGCTCAACTTGGCATGGCTCTTTTTGAACTTTTAATATATACGTTATTCCATAGGTGCAATATACAAGCAAAATGTGGTACATCTGGATACACTCTCGATACAGATTTAATGACACTCTCATTTCTATCTAAAATGATGCACATGTTTTCCCTATCACCGTATGCTATCTTGAATTGCTCAAAGAATCACGTCCAGGCAGCATCGTTCTCTGAATCAATAACACCATATGCTAGTGTCAATATATGACTTGTAAATACAATTCAATACATATTTTTAAAACATGTATTTCAATCTTTAAAATATTAACAGATTGTATTATAATTAAGGTACTCACCTGCACCATCCAGCGTGCTTGCCGAAACGAATGTCCCAGTGTAGTAAGATTTTAGGTGACTTCCATACACAACAACAATGGGTCTACAATGATCAAACCCCTTTATAAAGGCATACACAGATATATACACGTACATTAATTCATTTTTTGGAGATTTTACCATTCTGATGTGGGAACCTGGATATGTCACATCCATTGTATATAAGTATCCTGGTAATTTTTTGTATGAATGAGCCGGTTCACCTCTCAAAAAACTCATTGCCTTTTCTTTAGTCCTTCACGCCAATATGTAGCTAACATCTACACCTAAATCTGATTTCACATCATCAATAATATCCTTTGGGGTGTATTTCCTCTTATGATTAGTAAGCTTAGGCCTTATCATACCACCTATAAGGCTGCTACTTGCTTGCCGCTGCTCATACACCTTGTCCTTCAGCGGACATGTATGGTTATCAATGAATTCTCTCACTTTGAATAGTTCTGATTTGTTAATGTTTGAAGCCTTAAACCTCCATTCACAATCTTCTGAAATACATAATAATTCATAGCTGCAAATAATTAATCATTGAACATATGATTAGCATAAGTGTTTACAAATAAATTCACTCATATATACACGAATACAATCTGATTATTTTCCATACTGACATCTATATATGTATATAAATTTTTATACCACTGAATTCAATTATAGTTATATGCATTTAAATACAATGAATATAACTGAATACAATTGTGTGTATATGCATACACTTAAAACCACAGTAGACAAAATAAGAAAATAATTATAGCCACTGTAATATAACTATACCAGTAAAATACATAAGAATACATGTATTTAAGGACCATAAACAAACATATGTTAACTACATCTTTGATAATCAAGAGAAAATCCACAAATATGCATAAATACAACAACGTTAAACTTATAACTCGAACCAATAATAGAAAATACAAAAAAAAAAATTAAATACATGCAAACCTGACAGCATTAGACCTTTCAACCCGGAATTGAAACCTTTGAGCTATAGCATAATTCTCCATCGCCTCTTTTAATGTAGCCTTATCCTTATACACTCGTCCAGCCATAATCTCCCATTGATTAGTTTTTGAAATTATCAAATCCTTGTGGAGTTCGAACACTCCAACCGCTTCTCCTGAATTGACAAAATCTAGAGTCAGTGTATCATTTGTATCGGAATCATACCATTGAACTGCTTCGTCTATTTGCACAATGTTGCCTTGATTTAAACTACCTCCGGATACAAGTTCTTTTTCAATAGTTGTTATGCACAAAGGATACATCCCAAATTTCCTGTTCTCTTTTTTCAATCTACATACACTCTGTAACCCATATCATTATGTATTTTCATTGGCGTGCAATTTCCTTCTACTTTGTATTGAATTTTAATGGACTTTGAGCTCAAATCTATACTAGTTGATTAGAAATTGAAGCGACTAGATTATTAAAGGAGGCATACTCCTTTATCAGTATTCCCTCAATTGAAAAATCGATGTAATTGCCTTGATCGTTTCACTTACCAGAACGACGCAACAACACTGTTAAACTTGCCATATGTATAAATGAACTATACCGTATTTTGTATATAATTTGTAGCAATCTAATTTTCCATGGTTGAATTGATATCTACAAATAGAGAAAAAGGAGAAGTGGATGGAAGAACTTCGAACAGATGTTGCTCTGGTTTTTGCTGCTTTTTTTATTGAATCATGCTGGCAGAATACAGATTAATGGGTACTAGTTTTTGTTCATTGAGTTAAATTAAGAGAATATCATGTGATTTGATTTCCTTCCATTTTTAACTAGTTTAAACTTCCAGATTTTGCGCAAATACGTTACTGTATTCACGTTAATGTTGCGTGAATACAGTTAAATACATATCAACCTTAGCTGGAATTCCCCTTTTAAAGCCTATTTTTTCTATTGTATTAATGAATACAATATCTTAAATACATAAAATACACTGTATAAAAATATAAAAAGGTATCTGTAACACGTAATATAGCAAAAGGTATCTATAAATGGCTAATTAAATCTAAAAGATTGTGCTTTATGAAAAATTCTCTTCTTAAATAGCAGCCTTTTACCTGATGTCATTTTTACATCGGAAAATGGTCAAATATATCCTTGTACTATTCGAAATAATTTAAATATACCCTTCGTTTGAGTAATTGGTCAATTATATCCCTATCATTATACTTTTGCACTAATTTGTCCCTATTTTGACGGATAGACATGTGGCAACCTAAAAATCAAATAACCCACCCCTAATTTTAAAATATCCAATTCACTTTACAAATCTCACCCCTTAACTTGAACTATACCCGACCCATTCCCCCTCTAAATTCTCTTTATTTTTCTTTTCCAAATAATTTTTCAAGTTCAAGTGTAATTTCCATATTGCCAATGACGTTTTCAAATTTTGGATGCAAACTCCCAGAATCAACAGCCCAAGGGATTCAATAATGAAGCAATTAAAATTTCTCTATGCGCTACATTTAAGTTGCTGCATACATAAAACCCCTAACTTGAGCTCTCAATCACCCATGGATATGAAAGACAAATTGGACTTGAAATAGGCTCTAAAGACGCTACTGTTTCCATGAAGCCTACAAACTTTACCCCAAATGTACTGTAAATGTTTGTCATTCGCTTCTCGAGGTGACATTATACTTCTTTCTTAGTGTTCTCTTCCCAGATCTTAATCAACGAAGTGTTTGAATACTAGTGCGATTTCGAGCTTTTGTATCCAAGAAAAGTTTGCCTGACATGTAGTCCGATCAGTTCTCCTTGGCATCCTTTCACCATCATCGATTCAACTGTTTTGGGGCTGTAACGATTTTCGAAAATGTTTGCAAAGAAGAAACCAAATGAAGGGGAATGGGTCGGGTATGGGTCAAGTTAACGGGGGGATTGTAAAGGGATCCGGGTATTTAAAATCGTGGTGGTTTCTTTATTTTTCAGGTTGCCACGTGTCCTTCTGTCTAAATTAGGGGCAAATCAATGCAATAGTATAATGGTAAGGATATAATTGACCAGATACTCAAACGGAGGATGTATTTAAACTATTTCAAATAGTATAGGAATATATTTGACCATTTTCCGTTTCTACATACTTAGCTGAGTAGGACCATAAGGACCTAACTTCACCAAGAAGGCCCAAAAGTATTATCGGGATCATTTTCCATTGAAAAAATGACACCATATGACAACACATAAGGGGTATTGGCAAATTTTTAGCCTTATATTAGGTTTTGGCAAAGGTAACCACAAATAATTGGCATTATATAGCCAATTCTAAAAACTACCCTATTTTATTATTTATTCTCCTAACTGTTTGCTGCCACAATTAGCAATTTATGTTTCATCACGTGATTTATTTCCCCTTTAAGAAACGACATTTTTGCGAATAAATTGCCGGGGGCATTAATTTTGTTTTTGGCCTGCTTCCTTAAATGTTTACTTCTTCACTCATTTTCTATTCATTTTTCTTTTACTTTTGAATCAAACTTGACTAGCGTATACATGAAAAATAAAAACTTACAACCGCGATCCCAGAATTTCTATTTTTTTTATTTTTTTTATTTTGAGTATTATCACTTTTAGCCAGCACCAGAAACTATTTATATACTGAGCCAAAAAATGTATAAAACTTGTATAATTTTTGTTTGCTAGAAAACCAGAATGTATATGAATATTTTGTCGTCTGTGGTGTGGAGTGAAATAAAGGTTTGTTCATCGAGGAAATTGAAGGCCGAGATGGACAATAAGAAGGATAATAAATTTGTGATATATATTTTGGTATACACATTTTATTATGTATTATACAATGTGATATACAAATAATATAATTAGTTTTATATTATACACTTGGATATAAATATAATAATAAATTGTAGATAACTATCAAAGGAAAATAAATTTTAGATATACACAAAGAAGAAAAATAAAGTTGTGATATATATATTGGTATACATGTTATACAGTATGATATACACAAAATAAAATTTATTTGTATTATACACTTGGATATACACTATGATATACTAACTATAGATAGCTATGAAAGGAAAATAAATTTTTGATATACACAAATAAGAAAAATAAAGTTGTGATATATATATTGGTATACATGTTATACAGCATGATATACAAAATATAAAATTTATTTGTGTTAAACACTTGGATATACACTATGATATACAAACTATATTTATAATTTCTAAACTAAAAAGAAATAAAAACATATTTTTAGGGTGATGGTTGGGCCATTAGAAGAGAGAGAAAGTCATTAAATTTTAAATTTTGGCTACGTGTGCCAAATGCTAAAAGATAGGCCATTTTCGCCAATTATTGGACTAAATTGTTATGTAATGTCAAATCCTCTTTTCCATTCCTCCTTCCAAAACAAATAAGTAGTACGTATTTGCACTTTCTCATAACAAAAGAAAACCCTAGCCACCTTGTCCTCCTTTCTTTCTCCGTCCAAAACTCCATTGGAGACTCACCATTTTTTATTCCCCCGATCATTATTCTTTTTTCTTATAACATTGTAATATGGCATATGTACCCGACAACATTACTAGCCTTATTCTGTCAAAATTATCCGTCAAATCTCTCTTACGATTCAAGTGTGTTTCTAAGCCATGGCGTTGTTGGATTTCAAGTCCAAACTTCCAGTTCTTGGATCAACAACGACGAGAAAGTCAAGCCGTCGTAATTGTGCACGACGACGACAGTCTTCCTGGACCACCCACCTTTCACTACATAAACCAACAACTCAATGAAGAAATACTCAGAAGCCCTTTGGATGAGAATATCTTTTTCGATTATACTCATAGTAGGATTTTGGGCTCTTGTGATGGTCTCCTATTAATACGCGTAAATGAGGATATGCTTTTCTTGTGGAATCCGACGACTCGATCATGCACTGAAATAGTGATTAACTACAATTTCGATATACGATATTTTCGACAAGGCGGGCTTTGTTTTGACTCCTCCAAGAATATTTACAAGGCTGTGATGTTTCCTTCAAATAATTCTGTTATGGTTGCTAGTCTTAAGGAGGACGACAAAACGTGGAGGAGAGTCGATTTGCCTTACCATGATCTCCGCTCAGTGAAAGATGGGATTACATTTCATGGACGACTTCACTGTAGGATAGATTCGTATGAAAATTCTTATAGAGTTATTTCTTTTGATCCCATCTCTGAAAATTTCGATATGTTTCCAATTCCCGAGCCGCCTAAGCATAAAGAATTTGGTTGTGAAATAGGTGGTTTAGGAGTTTTAGATGATTGTCTTTGCATGAGTCGTGGTTTTATTTATGATTATAATTACGGAATTGAGATATTGGTCATGAAGGAATATGGAGTAAAAGAATCATGGACATCCTTATTTTTCATGAAGGACCAAAGGTTTGGTCTTTCTGGCGAGTTTGCAGTATTGCCCATTACCGCCGCAGACAATGGAGAAGTTGCTTTGCTAATAAACGATCATAAAATTAAACTTGTTGTATACAATCCTAAGAATGATGAAATGCGACAACTTTTTGTTGTCGATTATATGTGTGGCTGTATATCAGCCTTTTCCTATACGGTAAGCTTGAAAGATACATTATTGTAGTGACGAGCGGCAGTCTTCTGCTTATCTTCTTTTGTTCTAAGCATAACATGTAACATGAATTGTTTGATCTTTTTAATGTGTGAAAAGAAAAAACAGTTCTTTTTCTGCTTATTTATATTTCGCATCAAAACTTCTATTGCTGATCTCACTATAATGACAGCATTTCCAGTACTTAGCTCATTAGGAATAGCCTCAACTGTATACTCTGGTGGAATATAATTATATATATGTGCACAGCTGTAAGCCTGTAACGTTTTGCTATAAATAGCAATTTCAATTTTTACACTTCTTTTCTTTTGGCCTATGGCCAGGAAAAGGTAGAAAATGACTGAAAAACAGAATAGTAACTTCCTTAACTTGTGTAATACTGCAAGCAAAGGAGATTTTAGATAAGAGTAGACGAGGCTGCTGAATGACCTAAATATCATCTCTACTTGTACCACTTTGTCATATCGGTCCTTTTTTTCGTCCAGATAATTTAATTTGTTCAAAATCTATATTTTAAATCCCTCTAACCGTGAGATGGACAAAGTAAGTGTAATTCACGTGGATAAGAAGCGTGAATATGGACAAAGTGGGTGTAATTCACGTGGATAAGAAGCATGAATATGAAAATCTTTGCACCCAAAATAATTAAAGTAAATTAAAATGAACCAGAACATTTTGAGCCCTCCCTTTTCGCCCCCCACCCCTCCTGTACGCTTCTTCTTCTTCTTCTTACCAACTCCCTCCCCCTCCCTTTTCATCCCCCTCCTATACGATTCTTCTTCTTCTTCCCAGAGGGACCAAAACCAAGAGGCCAAGGCAGCTGAGACGCTTGTTCTCCTTCTCTATGTTGTAATCTCCATTTGCATCACCGCCATGGATACTGGGATAGAGCAGCTTACCACTTAAGCAGATGCGTGTCCCTTGCGATGCTCTGAAGGTCAACACTCATCACTCATCTCCCTTTCAAATTTTCCTTTTTTCTCCAATTTCTCAATTAATTACACTACCTTTCTTCCTTTCTTGATATAATTTGATTATCTTTCTAGTTCTAAAGAGTTTATTTGAATTTTAAAAAAAAAAAAAAAAAAGGACGGAGGCGTGTGTGAAGATAGTTTGATTAAACGAGTTTAAAAATAACTAAATATGTCATAGATATTTATATAGCAATAACAGTTTATTTAAGGAAACATAAAAATTCTAAAAACCAAATTTAAACATAAAATAAATTTTCTAAATATGTCGTCTTTCTTGTTCTAAATGTCTTCTAACTAGTCGTTTCTCTAGACAGCCATTGTTTCCTGGAGTCCCTTACTAAAAGTGGCCATTTCTGCTATCAAATACTCATTCGGTCCAAAATACGTGATTTTTTGGTCTTTTTATTGTGGTTCAAAATAAGCGATTTTTTCATATTTCAAAAATAAATTAATTATTTTTTTCCCTATATTGTCCTTGAATAAATAATGTTGGAATATGTGTTAGGAGTATTTTTGTGATATATAAAGGTTAATATGGTCAATTTCATTGCTAATTAATGCTAAAAGGTGAATTTCTTAATTTACGTAAAAACATCCAAAAAATCACTTATTTTGTACCGGAGGGATTACTAATTTTTTTTTTCCATTTAATTTTGATATTTCCTAGGAAGAAGAAATCTGTAAGTTTTAGGGAAGAGAGATGAAATGGAGGCATTGATTTACTTTTTCTTTAAGGAAATAGTATATAATAAGTGTTTTTAGTAGATAAAATATAAAAAATGACTGAAATATGGTACGTCATCCAAGTCAAGTCAAGCAATGAGATACACACACGATTTTATTCTATTTTCTTACAACATTGTAATATGGCATATACCCGACGACATCACTAGCCTTATTCTCTCAAAATTACCAGTGAAATCTCTCTTAAGAGTCAAGAGTGTTTCTAAGCCGTGGTGTTATTGGATTTCAAGTCCAAACTTCAAGTTCTTGAATCAACAACGACGAGAAAGTCGAGTCGTCGTAATTGTGCATGCCGACCAGCATCCTGGACCCACTTTTCACTACATAAACCAACAACTCAATGAAGAAAAACTCAGCAGCCCTTTGGATGAGAATATTATTTTTGATTATCTTCATCATTATAGGATTTTGGATTCTTGTGACGGTCCTATTAATACGTGCAAATTGGGATATATTTTTCTTGTGCAAATTGGGATATGTATGAGTCGTGGTTTTATTTGTGATTATGATTACGGCATTGAGATATTGGTGATGAAGGAATATGGAGTAAAGGAATCATGGACATCTTTATTTTTCATAAAGAACGATGCTTTAATCCTTATGGAGAGTTTGCAGTATTGCCCATTACAGCCGCAGACAACGGAGAAGTTGCTTTGCTAATAAACGCTCATAAAACTGAACTTGTTGTATACCAATCCTAAGAATGATGAAATGCGACAACTTTTTCTTGTCGAGCATAAGAGTGGCTGTATATCAGCCTTTACCTATACGGTAAGCTTGAAAGATACATTACTGCAGTGCCGGCTCAACCCCCAGGCCTCTAAGGCCAAAGCTTTAGGCCCCCAAATATAGGAGGCCCCAAAATTTACCCTTTTTTTATATGTTTATAAATTATTGTTAAATATGTCAAAAGTTCATCCCACATCGGTGGGGTACTTCATTTTGGGGGAGAATTTCATCCTATAAAAGAAGGCCTAATATTCAAGATTTAAACACATCTCTCATTTGCTTTTTTATCTTCTTAAGA
>MU757177.1:26463-38025 GCA_026770625.1 Nicotiana glauca
AAGGCCTCATGTTAAGATTTGGCTTTAGGCCACCTACTCTGTTGAGCCGCTACTGCATTACTGTAGTGACGACCGTCACAAAAAATTTGGATTGCCGTCGCCCGTACAAAGAAAATACCAGAAATTGAGTTACTCGGAAAAAGTAAAGTATATAGCCTGTAACATGAATTATTTGATCTTTTTAATGTGGGGAAAAAAAAAAAACAGTTCTTTTTGTGCATATTTTTATTTCTCTTCAGGAGTTCGCTTCAAAACTTCAATTATTGATCTAGCTAATAATTGCATTTCCAGTACTTTTTAGCTCAGTAGGAATAGCGTCAATTGATACTCTGTAATCTGGAGGAATAGAATTATATATATAGATGCACAGGAATTCTTGTATGTCAATGTTTTTTCTTTTTACCAACAGGAAGTAGTTATATTATTATCTATGTTGTTCGGACTCTCCAAAACAGTTGACGTACTTGTGTCGGATCCTCCAAAAATAATAAATTATTTTTGGAGACTCCGACACACACCCATCGATATTTTTGGAGAATCGGAGTAACATAGAATTTAATATTAATTGCGTACAGAAATATCACAAACCACATATAGTTATGCCACTTAGAGCTTGTTTGGATGGTTGTTACGTATCTTTTCATAATATATCGTATCGTACTGTATTATATTGTACTATATCGTTTGATAAATACAATGTTTGGATAGATTTATCGTTTGCTATCGTTTCATAATATCACGTACCAGAAATATGATGAATAAACTTGCAATATTATATTAAAAAAATTATAATACAAGGTAAACTTATTATATAAAAAAGTAGGGTAAATGATAAAATAAAATTATTTAATAATAATGAAGTGTGAGATTGAGAGAAAGAGACCGTAACGACGCAACCACACCAAATCGGTCGTTACATAAAGTGGCACATTGCGTCATTATATAACGACCGATTTAACGATACAATAAAATTTAAGTAACAATCAAAACAAACAATCGTATTTAGATATAATTGATGAGAATTGATTCTTCTTCTTTTTTTCCAAGATCACAAGTGTCTTTTTGATTTATCATTTTCAGCATGATCAAGAGTACTATAATATAATTTTATATTACTCGGACCATTAAAACAACTTTTCTTTTGGTATAATCATTTCGTATCCACCAGAACTAATTCATATTTACGTCATATAATTAAGGCCAATAAAAAAGAGAAGAACTCCCTATAAGACTTTCTCCATTAGAAGATAGAACAGGAACAATTGTGTGTCAAATATTTGTAAAAGAACCAAAAGGTTTATAGTTAATTAAGTGTTTATGCTCTTGTCATATACCCTGTTTGGCCAAGCTTTAATTTCTCCAAACCCAAAATCACCTTTTTCCCCTTCAAAAACTTGTTTTTCCCCCCTCGAAAGTCCAAGTGTTTGGCTAAACTTTTAGAAGAAAAACAAATACTTTTTAGTAAAAACAGAAGCTGTTTTAAAGAATCAAAAAAGAGTATTTTCTTCCCCAAAATACTTTTTTCGAAAAAGATATTTACTTAGAAGCATTTTTTAAAAGTTTGACCAAACACTAATTGCTGCTTCTAACTTAAAAGTACTTTTTAAATCAATTAACCAAACACAAATTGTTTCTCACTAGAAAATCTTTTGAAAAAAAAGTTATTAAAGTAAAATGATTTTAAAAACTTGCCCAACCAGGCTATTAGAATATAAGTATGATATTAATCATAAGAAATACAATTCAAACCATTGGTTAAATGATCGTATTCCGCACATTTACTTTGCTCCACCCTCGATGAATTACAACATCAGGTCTTGGCAATATAAGGAAATAAAGCAACACTTACTGCCTCCATCTTTTTCATTTTTTTTAAAAAAAAAGAACAAAACGATTCATCAAAAAGCTGTCTCAAAATGAGTTCAGAAAATCTTAATTCTAGCATAAATTTGGGTTACATCTATTTCATGTTTAATTGTTGATATTAATTAAAATCGGTATAAGTTTATATCAAAATTTTGATATTAGCTTCCGACGTAGAATGTGGGATTACAATCCCCATATCTTTGCTCCTGACCAAATGACCCTTAATGTTAAATAAACTAGTAACATTCCTCAATTCCAGCTCTACACAAATATTTTTATAACTAAAGCTATTAATAATTCTTTTATAAAAATGTAAAAATACCTTAAAAGAAAAACAAATTATTAAATATTTTTATACTGAAACGCATATAATAAATAAATATAATATGGATGAAAAATAGTAATTCGTCCTATTATGGGTTAATATTGTCCGGTCACAAAAGAGAATCTCTCTGGATTCTAAATTTGTAAAACAGCCACGTCATTCATCTGGGTCCCACTTACCTTTCATAAAGTTGTTGTCCATCTCTGAGATGAAAAAATCCTTTAATTTTAGATCAACCAAACATGGCCTTCGCCTCACCGAGCCAAACAGCTCCACAGCTAACGAAGCCCCACCACTGCTTCTCCACCTCCTCCTTATTCCAATCGCAAATACCCTTAAAACTCAGCAAAATTACGATTTCACCCACCAAGCCACCTGCAAATGTTTGTGTACAATCAATGCCGGTTCAGGACGTTGCGGAACCCGCCGTCGTTCAACGACCCGATTCGTTCGGCCGGTTCGGGAAATTTGGGGGGAAATATGTACCCGAAACACTAATGCATGCTCTCGACGAGCTCGAAACCCTTCTTCAATTCGCTCGCTACCGACCATGACTTTCAGGTGTTTGATTTTTTGCATTCTTAAATTGCTGATTTAGTTTCATTTTTTAAGTATTGGAATGAGATTGGGCCCAATTAGAGTGAAATGGTAGATTACTTGATGTTAGTTTTGGGATTGAGATGTACTTGATGTGATTGTTTTTTTAACCGCATTATGCATTTTGTAAGAAGAGCAGATCTAATTGATTGGACGTTACAGCCGGCTATTTTGTTTTGCCGTAGTTAGCCACTTATTATTAGATGTCTGACCCTTTTCTGATTTTTCTCTTATCCTTTAAAATATGAATAGTGAAACTGACCAAAAAAAAAGAAGCTATTCTCTTAGTTATTCAATCGCGAAATGATGAAACTAGTGGACTAGTATTTCTTGATATCCAAAGTCTGTGTCTTTGTTACGTGATGAAATAGGTGGGCACAAATTAGCAAATTCCTGAGAACTAGCTTCAGATGCATATATTGTGCGTGTTTAAAATAAAGTATACACATTTGCTTTAAGCATAATTTCTTAGTGCATGAGCTACAATTTTGTTGGCAATTTAGTATAATTGAAGTGTTTATTCTGATATAAACAATTGTAGCTATGACTTCTGAGCTTATTCAGTCAACCCCCTTTTTTCAAATTTTTATTTTTCATTTGACTTGGGATTTAGAGAACCCCTAATTTCAGTAATTGCCTTAAAGGAGAAACTATTTAGTATTTGAACGTAAATAATTTGAACAGTTCCAAACAGATAAAGAGGATTGATAAGTCGACTCGAATCGTTCTGAGACTGTGGGTAGCTGATTGATTTCAGTTGCTTTGCATTAGGAAGACTTGTTATGACCCCTATAGAAATTCTAACTCGTTTACATGATTTATGCTGACTGCAGAAAGAACTACAAGGAATATTGAGAGATTATGTTGGCAGAGAGAGCCCTCTTTATTTTGCAGAGCGGCTTACTGAGCATTATAAACGTGCAGATGGTGAAGGACCATTGATCTACTTGAAGAGGGAAGATCTAAACCACACTGGTGCCCACAAAATCAATAATGCTGTTGCCCAGGCTTTGCTTGCCAAGCGCTTGGGAAAGAAACGCATTATTGCTGAGACAGGGGCTGGTCAGCACGGTGTTGCCACTGCTACTGTCTGTGCTCGGTTTGGTTTGGAGTGTGTTATTTATATGGGTGCTCAAGATATGGAGAGGCAAGCACTGAATGTCTTCAGAATGAGGCTGCTTGGAGCTGAGGTTTGTGTCCTACATTGTGGATTGTCTGTTCTGTTCTTAGCGTACTTCAGGAGAGATTTTGAAAATTTCTACAAGGAGTTCACTGATTGACGTTTGCAGCTTCACCGAAAATCTCTAGGAGTGCAACCTTTTATTAACTGAATCGGCTACTCTCAGTGACGCTGACAAAATAAATTGTGTGGTTTCTTCTCTATGCTCCATGGATGGATTATACGTTCAAGGAACAAATGTATAAATGGCAGCCCGGTGCACCAAGCTCCCGCTATGCCTAGGGTATGGGGAAGGCCGGATCACAAGGGTCTATCGTAGGCAACCTTACACAATGTATGCGTGCAAAATATTGGTAAATGGGAAAAATACAGTATGCTATGAATTTTTATGAACTTGGAGAGTAGGGATTAGATGTGTACTGATGAGGAGAGTGTATCTTCTTAAAATTTATGAATCAGTCAAGTAAATCGAAGGTAGCATTAAGTTTAACTAAAAAAAAATATTGATCTGCAATTCTTGTGTGAGCCATCTTTGTTCTTGAGCTTGACTATCTTAATACCAAAACCTCAACTACCAACTAGAAATGGATGATGGCACAAGGTTACTTACAAGTTACAATTAGTCTTGATATTGATTGTTTTCTTTTTCTTTTTTGGATAATTTCCCTGCCTCGATTTTGATCTGAAGACCACTTGTCATTCTGCTGATGGCTTAATAACAGAAGGTTACATGTACCATTGCTTGTCTTCTGTGATATGTTCCTGTAGATGGTCAATCTTCAGTTCATTTTTTCCATCCTCTTCTTGCAACGCATGGTCATATTCAAATCATGGTTTGCTATTCAATGGGGATAATTACATAAGTATATATTTTGCCTTGAAACTGTAACTTTTTCTTTTGCATTTGAGTCAACTTTTTCTGATATTTAATTAGCTTCCCCAAATTTACATGTAGGTTAGAGCTGTCCACTCTGGAACTGCTACGCTCAAGGATGCTACTTCAGAAGCTATAAGGGATTGGGTTGCAAATGTCGAAACAACTCATTACATACTTGGTTCTGTTGCAGGACCACATCCTTACCCCATGATGGTTAGGGAGTTCCATGCAGTGATCGGTAAAGAAACGAGGAAGCAATCATTAGAGAAGTGGGGTGGGAAACCAGATGTGCTTGTTGCATGTGTTGGAGGAGGTTCGAATGCTATGGGACTGTTCCATGAGTTTGTTGATGACAAAGATGTGAGGTTGATTGGGGTGGAGGCAGCAGGTTTTGGTCTAGACACTGGTAAACATGCTGCCACTTTGACAAAGGGAGAGGTGGGTGTTCTTCATGGAGCTATGAGCTACCTACTGCAGGATGAAGATGGGCAGATAGTTGAGCCCCACTCTATCAGTGCTGGGTAATAACTTGAACTTTACTTGTTACCAAAGTGCTTATTATGCTATTAGGAAATCCTGAATGGGATAGGCATATCGCTATGAATTATGTCTTCTAACTGGTTTTCTCCCCGGATTATTAGGTTGGATTACCCTGGAGTTGGGCCAGAACACAGCTTCTTGAAAGATTTGGGGAGAGCAGAGTACCACAGTATCACAGATGAGGAGGCTTTGGAAGGTGATAAGTGACTTCACTTGCTCTTAGTTCAAAGCTTTGCGTATAATTTGGATCCCTTTGAAGTTATTACTATTTTCTTGTCAGTAACTGGCTTCCACTTCTGTTGCATTTTTATGATGTATCTTCTAAACCCATTCAAGTTTCACTTATGCCTTTACGTTTGCAGCCTTCAAAAGGTTATCTCGGTTGGAGGGCATTATCCCCGCTCTGGAAACATCTCATGCACTGGCCTACTTAGAGAAGCTGTGTCCAACTCTTCCGAATGGAACTAAGGTTGTGCTTAACTGCAGTGGTAGAGGAGATAAGGACGTTCAGACTACTATTAAATATTTGAAGGTTTGAAGGAGCTCCTTGGTAATGCTTGGCCCAGAGGATTTAGTGTACTCTATGAAGGTATCTTGAAGTATTTCTGTTTACAGGCAGAACAAATTTTGTAAGTTATACGAAGATTTTGCTCAATTTTTGTTGCTCAGATTTCCATCTAATCTGAGAGTGTTCAGGTTTCTCCATGTATACTTAGTATTGTCACTTGGTTTCTGTCAGTAAACGTGTGTTCTTTTGTTTAGTTTTATACAAGATACTTTGATAGATTCTCAGTATAAATTCAAGAGAAAAATTTCAGCTTTAATCAATCAATGCCGAACATGGAATGACCAATCCTTGCTCTTTTCATTCAAGGTGTAAAAAACAAATTTGCTTCACTGAACTAATTTATATCACTCTTACCCAAATAATCAGTTTATTGGTACAGTTTTGAATGCCTCTATCAAGTTCGATGCATAACGAAACAAGGAAACCTGCTTTTGCAGCTCTATAGGATTTGAGATAATTGTAAGTTTTTAACTCATTATTGCTATCTACATACTAATAAGTTTCATGTTCCACCTCAAGTAAGTGTAGATTGAGGATTCTGGGAGACGTTTTCTCAACACCGCAAGGTTCTCTGCGCGCCTTCTGTCCTACACGATATGCAAATTCCACTATTCACTGTTTTGCCTGCATAACAATCGAAGAGTTTTTAAGTTGAAGGGGCCGCAATCAAAATGATTTTTAAAAAAATGGAACTTTCCAATTAGCGCAAAAACATGGAAAACACGAGAATCAAAGGAAGGACTTGTCTAAGTTACAAGTGGAACTGGTTAAGATACAAAACTTATACAATTCTTCAAATGTCAAAAGGGTTTAACTCATCCTCAATGAATGGGCAGAAAACCACAAGCAATTTAAACCCCCTCCCCACTACGACAACAATAAATTCTCAATCCAATGCACGTTTCAGCTTATATAAATACTCACTATCGATTTTGCCCATTTGAAATCATTTCACTCCGTTATTCAATAAATTATTTCTCTAATATATTTCATTTGCAGACACTACCCTGGGATTCCACTGGGTTGTTGTTATTCCATTGATGTAATTATTCAGATAAGGTAACCTAATTCTCTTACCCATGGCTCTTTCCCACTTTGCTCACTTGACGACTTTGAATTCCTAACCTCAAGGTTGTAGGCGAAGGGAGCTTCCAACATGAGCTAGGAATTGATGTAATGACATGACCAATAGTATCTCCCTTAAAATCGGGAAATAATAATATTACTCTATCCATTTCAGCATTAGATGATTCGCATTTCATGGGAAATTAGAGGTTATCTAAGTTTCAAACGAAAAATAGTTAAATTATGATGAATCTTTCAAACACTCTTTGCCAACCCAAAAGAAAAAGAAAACAAAACAAACACACATAAAAACACAAAGAAAAAAGGAACAAAAAGATCCGAGTGAAGGTTGTGGTCTGGGAGGAAAGGAAAAGAGTTATTTCTCATTCCGTGTTTATAATGGCAATAGTTATGGAGAAAAATTAGTTAGTTTGCATACTCGCACAGAAAAAACAAAATAGGCCATAGAAAGACGTATCAAGGAAGCACAAACAATCACATCTGGTACAGAAAGGTAAAAAATGAAATTATCACCTGTGAATACAAGAAAGTTCCAAGAATTGCAATGGCAGCTCCAAGAGCATTGACTGGCTGAACGGGTGTACGGAAGATAATGATGGATGAGACAATTACAGATATACGTTTCATGGTGTTTCCAATACTAAATGTCAAAGGAGAGATCTCATCCAGTGACATGTATGACACCTGATTGTAGAGGTGATAAAATACACTCTGGGCCGCCATCCACCTGTTATCAACAAACATTCCACCATATAAAACATCAGTCAACACCAAAGCTAAAATTTAGAGGTAGAAAGTATATGTTCTCAAGCCTTAATTAGATTAAACAAAAATACTTCGGGGCTAATTCATGGACATTCTACTTTCACAGTTCTTGTGAAGTATGTGATGCAACCTTATCGCATTCTGACAGAGCTCAAGCTACCACCATTCTTGCTATCAATTCACTTCCTCACATATCAGTTATTCTTTACATAAATAGCGTTAAATTGTTCTATGCGTAGTAAAATTCGGGTAAATTAAATACTTACTGCTTTCACACTACAAATTACTGCAGTCAACAACAGCAACTACCGTATACTCTGCCTCAATCAAGCAAGTTGGTATCGTCTAATGCGAATTTTCACTAACCATGTCGCTCCCAATTAAGCCCATGTCAGTCCATATCATTTTAAAAATATAGTTTTTCTAGTGCCAGAAGTTCTAAGTATTTTTATTTATATATAAGTCTCTGACATGACATAACTTAATGCAGTCAAATGTAGTATTCAGAGCAACTTTGGCATAGTGCAGATGACACAAAATGTAAAGCAGAAATGGTGGCAGTCTTGTGATTACCAGACGATTTGGGGTCCAATTTGAGAGACAGCTTTTTCAAAACCTAGTGCCCACATCTGTGGTCCCTCAACAGCAATGGCAAATGGTGTGAGAATCAACAGAGACAGCATAGACAGGCAAGCATAGTAGTTCATCCCACTAACAGACTTCCCCTTCATACCCTTCTTCGAGAATATATTTCTGAAGACGAATGCCACATTTGAGATCATAGCCCCCGAGAAACCTAACGTGGACAAACCAACAAAACAGTTAAAATGATCAGCAAAGCAAATTCATAAACAAGTTGCCTTCAAGAGATAAAACCAACTTAATTGTCAAAGACACCATAAAATGCCAAGACACCTGATTGAACAAGAATTACGTCAGCCTAGCAGAAACCAGATACAATTTTATCCATAAAAGAGGTCTCTTAGAAATCTAACATAATTGAACTGTATCACCTAACAATCCTTCCATTTTTCAGAGAGTTATCAAACTTGAGAAGTCAAAATTACAACAACAAGAACTACGCCTCAATTACAAGCAACTGGGGTCGGCTATATGAATCATTGTTGACCATGTCGCTTCGTTTAAGGTTATCTGTCTAATATTGTATAAGATAAAAATAAAAACTACTAGAAGTTCTCTATTAATACTACTAGCATATAAATCTTTGACATGACTAAAACAAAACTTCTAAAAAGTATTATACCTAAAGAAAACGTATAAAGATGACGTAGAAGTCAGAATTACCCTCAGAAAATGTTGCACTATACTGCAGCTGTTACTGCTAGGAGTATAAAACACTTCTCTTATACGAAAAATTTGCCATCAATGTTCAAAAAATTTACGAGTATACGAGGATAATAACATTACAAATGTTTTACCACACGGCAGGCAAGAAAATCAATACAAATGATGAGGATATCAAGTCGTAACCATTAAAAGCTGATTAATTACCAATCCAGTTGAAGTTCAGCTCTGTAAGAGCAGAAAGACCACAGCCACCGATGATTGGAATTAGAGATAAGTAAACGGCCAAAGGGAATGACTCTCCCAAGAGGAACCTTGAAACCAAAACGCTAAAAGCAGGTTCACCACTCTTGATGATGTGAGTGAATGACACTGCCACCTTTGACATGCTCACAGTAGCTGCCACATGCCCAATTGTATGTGCAACTGCAACCTAGAACATAGAACATGAAAAAAACAAAGACTGATTAAGACTGTCCGGTATAAAAGCAAAGCTCTTTTTGATAATTGTAGTATCTAAGCTAGTTTGTGTGCATATCGACTATTCCACGAGTATAGGTACCGAATAACTATTGAGCCCCAAAATTTAAGCAGGAAATAAATCACTTAGCATTGAAAAGGTTTTCATCCATAAAAAAACAAAACTTTGTTTTCAGAAAACAATTGGTTTGTACTTCAAAACCAACAATTTTGTTGTTTTGTGTTCTCTGTCAACAAACCCAGAAAATATTTCTCCCAAAATTAAATCCAGACAAAATCAAAAATAAAATTTTGAAACTGGGTTAGTAGGGTTTTTGCCCCCTCCTAGAAGGGTTAAATCCTTTATTAACCTAAAACCACAGAAACCCACAAAAATAACCATAAGACTAGATCTCCAGTAATTGAATGAAAATTTGAACATTACCCAAACATTAGAAAAGCAAATCACAAGTACCACTAGTGACCTAAGCACAAGGCATCAAAGAACAAAATCATGGCCAGAACGATCATCAAAATAAGAAAAGAACCAAAAAGTTGTTGCCTTTAGGCAATTGGGTATCCAAAAATTCAATTTTGCTTACCGGGAAGAGGGTTTTCCAGAATTCAAGATCAGTTTTGGGAGTTTCAGCAATTCTAACTGCCCAAGAAATGAGCATAATAAGTGAACCAGCAGCAAGTGACAACGTTGAAGTTAACCAAGGGAATGGAAAAGCATTCAACACTTTCTTGTTATATATATTAAAGATCACATTCAAGAACCACCACGTAGCAAAATACACACCGATCTTCACCCTCCTCGCCACCTCAGTTTTGGACTCGGGCCCATCAATCGGTTCGGCCCGATCCGCTTCATATGCCTTACACTTAACCAAACAACTTTTTTCTTGATCATGCCCTTTAGATCTCTTCAAAGTTCCAAACTTTTCAACAGATGAAACATAAATAGGCTTTGAAAGGGACACGCCGGAGATCCGGCGAGGGTTCATCGCCGGTAAAGGTGGCAAAAGGGAGAAACGGCGTAACGAAGTCAAAGTTTGGAACTTTGACCGATTAAAATCAGACCCATTGAGTGTAACAGCCGATTGCTTCACTGTTGAGATCATAGTTGCTAAAAAAAAAAAACTTTGAGCTGGCAAGCGAGATTATAGATAGGGTTTTTGACTCAAAATTGACAAAAACTTTAAAGATCACAAATAAATATAATATCACCAAAAATCAAGATCAAGATTTTACAAAACTTGAAAGGGTTCAAGGCTCTACGTAGAGAGAGCCTGAACAAGCATGCGGCCTGCGTGGGAGTATTTATGTGAAGCAGAGAGAGAAAGATTTTCTGATAAACACAGAACAGAGAGAAATCTTAGTGTGTTAAAAACAAAGGATCCTCTCAGCATGTGATGATCCAAAAGAAAAAAAGTAGGCTTGTATAGAAAAGTAGGGTGGCTGCTTAATTTTGGTTCTTCTACCGAAATCTCGATTATAAACTTTTTCTTTGCGGAATTCTATTATCCCCTAAACTTATTTTAAATATAATTATTTGTACCCTTAACGCTGACAACCAAACTTTTAGCAAGTGTGAGCTACACGCGCCCCACTATATATTTTTAGTATTTTTTTTATTCTTTCTTCCTTTTCTTATCCTTTTTTTCTTATTTCTTATTATTCTCATTTTTTTTTTGGTTATTTCATTCTCTTTCTTTTTGTTTTGGTCACCGGCGACATAAAATGGTGGTCGTCGGAATTTCACAAACACTATTTTTTAGGGCAATTTTTTTTTCCGACAACAAATTTTTATCCCGATCTAAGTGTGTATATATATAATTTCTTGAAAGTGTAATTTATGTGTGGGAAGAAGAGAAAAAAAAATAAAAACGAATTTAAGTTGAGAAAAAAAAATTCAGTACATTATTTTTTTCGGTGTGGGAAGGTTTTCCGATGATGAATTCCCCCTCCCCTCCCCCCCCCCCCCCCCCCCC